>PVJA010013187.1:0-50178 GCA_004027025.1 Myocastor coypus | reverse complement strand
TTTTTTTTTTTTTTTTTTTTTTTTTTTTTTTTTTTTTTTTTTTTTTTTTTTTTTTTTTTAAATGAATTTAGGACAAATGTCTACAGGGTATGTAAGGTGTACAGGGTCTCACTATGTAGATAGGAATCGTAGTGATTCTCCTATTTTCAGCCTTCCAAGTGCTAGGATTACAGATGTAGGCCACTATGACTTGTCTCAATTGCCATCTCTGCACGCCTCCAGGGTGCGGTCTGCACAACTCCCTGGGGATAGAACTGGCCCATGTGCACTGCCTAAACAGGCACATTAGTCCTCTGAGTTATCCAGTTGACCCCTCTTTTCTTACTTTTAAATTTTTACCTTGTGTGGTACTGGAGAATCAAATCTAGGGCCTTATGCATGCTAGGGAAGCACTCTAACCTGCTAGATGTCTAAAAGGGAGAGTTTGTGTTTTCAGAAATCAAGGAATGAATTCTAGGAACAGTGAAAGTTGAGTAGGAAAAATTTATTGAGAGAAAGAAAGCTGTCTGAGGAGGATACAAAAGGGGCTTGAAAATGGTATGCTCGCCAACCCTCCTCCATAAGGGTATTTATTGAGCAAAGCCATGAGGTGAGGAGGCCTTAAGGTGGTACAGAACTATATGATTAATCAATATGATTAATGTGAGGTTTTTCCTTTGGCACAAATGAGAGAAGAGATAAAAGAAATCTTTATGTGGGTGCAGGAGGGCTGCAATAGAATGCAAGAACCCTTGGAGGAGGAAGCTTGAAGCCAGGTTTTTATTGGATTATAGATGTAGGGATAGGATTTAATATAATTAAATGAGGAACCAAGTCACATAGCAAATGCACAGGAGAAGGACAAGGGCTATCCTGCAAGGAGTGGGTCAAGGCTTGATCTTCTACCCCAGGGTGACTGATGCCTACCCAGAACACCAGTCACTGCCAGTTCATTCCTAGCAGAAATATATGGGTGAATAGTTCTTTTTTTTTTTTTAAGCTTATGCCTCAGTGAATGCCTTTAGCCACAGTTGTCTTTAACATTTACCTTTCCAGGGTGCAGCCCTGTCTAACTGCTTACACTTCCACTCAACTTAGCTATCTACAATAGTAATACAATATGAGGCTTATAAAATGAGTTGGGAAGTGCTAAAATTTTGTGAAGAATTGGTATGAATATTTGTGTGTGTGTTGAGTAAAACACACTGAAGCCGATACAGGGATGATATAGGATCTCTAAACAATGTAACCAATATAAACGAAGTATTATAACTACCAGCCTGGTGGATGTCTGATGTACCAAGTTCATGTTCCCCAAAATTGAAGAATGAATTCAAAGGAACATTGGAGGTTGAAAGCTTGATCTATTTATTGAGGGAAAGAAAGCTTGTTTTATTTTATTTTTTTAATGTATTTGATACAGGGTCTTGCTACATAGCTCAGACCCATAGTGATCCTCCTGCTTTCAGTCTCCCCAGCGCTGAGTTTACAGGCATGTGCCACCAGGTCTGGACTCAGTGCACCTAGGGGCTGGGCTTAACCCTTGGTCCCTGGGCTTGCCTAAGTAGGTGCTTAGTCTGCTGAGCTATCTTGCAGGCCCTGGAAAGTTTCTAAGAGAGACAAAGAGGAGTCGGAAGTTGTCCAGAACCCCATTTCTCAGGGGATGCTTTATAGAGCCAAGTCATGAGGTCAATGTAAGGCACAACAAATCTGTGATCAGTAAGATCATAAGTGTAGTTGCTTAGGTAATACTGATCCAGTGGGAAGCAAGTTGCATAGCAAGTATGCATGGAAAGAACAAGAATCTTGCCTGGAAGGGTTGGGTGGGAGTCTCTTGCTGCTTTCCTCTGCCCAGGTGATCAATACCTATTTAGGATATCAATCATTATTGTTTATCCACATAGGTATAGTTATTTCATCTTTGTCCTGAGGTCTGACCTTCAAGGAATGAATGCACTTCCACCCACAGTCATGATGTACCTTCTGCACTAATTCCTTTGAGGGCCTACCCCTGTCTAACTACCTATAATATTTCCAGCAAATTTAACTGTCTATAATAAAGCCATCCGGCCTGGGCTTTTTGTCTTTGGTAGTTTTTAAATTACTGACTCAATTTTTTTTCATTTATTGGTTTATTATTATTTCTTCTGTAAACATTTTTAGTAATTTATGTCGTTCTAATACTTTGTCCATTGCATCTAAGTTGTCTACTTTGTTAGCATATGCTTATTTATAGTATTTCTTTGTACATTGTTTTTGGTGTTGCTCCTTAAGGAGGTGTCTTTTGGGGAAGCTCTGTAAGTACATTGGAGGAGAACCAGCTAGGTTTCCTCCTCTTTCCCTGATCACAGCCAGCAATTAAACTCGCAGCAGGTGGGCCCTTTGTACTTTCAGTAGTACCCAAGGGCATAAATTCCTGTATAAACCATTCCAGTTAAATTGTGACTCCTCTTGGATAACTGGTTTATGTGGTCAGAGTTTGGGGGACTGTCTTCTGCAGTGTTCTTCCCCAGTTATGAGTCCCCTTCCACTTGCTTTTCTCTACAACTTCCACTGTTTCTGAGAGCATCTTTGGTTTTAACTTTGCCATGCTCTTTTGTAAATGAAATCATGTCCACTATTTTCATAAGTTTTTTTTGTTTTGGTTTGGTTTTTAGATTGCTGTTTGCCAAAAGTTTTTTATTTTGTATTCTAGGGAAGGGTCTACAGGGTATTCAGGGTCTCATTACTAGATCAGACTTGTAGTAATCTGCCTGTTTACAGCCTCCCAAGAGCTGGGATTACTGGTGGCACCACCACACCCAGTTTCAGTTGCCATCAGTGCAGGGCTGTGTGTGTGTGTGTGGGGGGATGCTAGTATGGCAGGCCCAGGGATCAAACCCCCATCCCCTGTGCTTGACTGCAGACCCTTTAATCCGCTGAGCTATTGGCCAGCCCTCAAATGCTTTAAATGCCTTTGTTTTTAAAATAATTTTTTCCAGTTTCACTAAGAAGCTGGTGAGTGGACTCTGCTTTATCTTTCCGATATTGTTGGTACTTAGCACACAGCATGTTAAACATAGTAAAAGGACAGTTAGTCTCACAGAATGGTAAAGGTACCACTTCAAAGCCAAACTACCAGTTTTAAGTCCTGTCCTCTGAACTTGGCAAGAGAATATTTGAAAACCAACTTAACCCTTCAAATATTTAAAAACAGAGTACTCTGAATCTCACAGGATGGTTATGTGGACTGAATGAATTAAGCTATGAGGAAAAGACCTTAGTGCAGTGCTTGTGACATTCTCAGTGTCACAGTAATTATTAATCTTTGTTCATCAAATGTTAGATTTTTTGGAGGTATAGGAGGGAGGCAGAAGTTGAAGAAAAAGGAAGAGGAGGCCTTTATTGTCATTTAGAAGTGTTGCAGACGGCTGAATTAGATATATTATAGGCAGTCAGATAGGGCTAGGCCCTCAAGGAGTCAATATGAAAGATAAGGTGACTTTACAACTTGGAAAGACAAACAGACCTCTGCTCTAGGCTAGACCTCAAGACAAAAGAAGAAACAAATGTAGCCACATACTTCCCTAGGAGTGCACTTCGTATTCTAAATAGGTATCAGTCACCTTAAAAGAGCCTGACTTGTCACTAGTCCAATCCATGCCAGCTTGCTACGTGACTCATTTGGTCCTGGATTTAATCAATTTTACCTGAGCGATGGTGCTTGTAATCTCATTGGTTGACCATAGTTTGACCCACCTCATGACCATGTAAATGAGTTCCCATAGTTTTCGCCTTCAACCCACCTCACCACATGGTTTTACTCTTATAAAAGTCCCTGAAAAAGATAGCTTCCTGGGGACTGCCCACTTGGGGCCCCCCTTCTGTCCCTCTCTTGGACAGAAGCTTTCTTTTCCCCAATAAATATATTCTGCTTGTAACCTGTGTGTGTTCCTAAAATTCATTCTTCAGTTAGAGAACACAAACTTGTCCCAGCTACAGATCAGTTTTCCTTATATAATTTTGGAGGTCATACACTCGAGATCAGTTTTTACAGTGTAGCAGGACACTGAGAGAATCAATGGTAGGGACATGGGGGGATCCTGTGATCTGAGACAGGAAGGCTGAAACTATGGACTTTTGATAGAAGCAGAGTTGGAGGGGCAGGTTTAGTGACACACGAAGAACTGATTGGAGGTTCCCTTGCGTGCACCAGAAAGGTATCGAGGACTGGGGTGGGAAAGAAGGAGGAAGTGGTCATTGGGATGATAAGCTGTTGTGTTTGGGATTTAGCCATGTTGAATCAGGGCCATGATAATTTAGCAGTTTGTACTTGAGCTAGAACATGCCACCAAAACGTCAGTACCTTTAGAGATAAAGATCTAATGCACTACTTGAAGAAATGTTAATTCTGTACAGGGTTTCAAGTAACTCATTGGGCAGAACCTCAATTTATAGCCTGGTATAGAAGATATAGCTCAGTAGTAGAGCAGCTGCCTAGAGTGCAAGAGGCCCAGGAATAGTTTTCCTAGCATAGTCAGGAAATCATGCATACACATAAACAGTTATAGGTTGAATTTTCAAGCCTCAAATAATGTAATTGGAAATTTTCATTAGCCTGTTGGCCATCTCACCAAAATACCACCCAAATTTTGTATTTTCTGTGGCTTCAAGCTGCTTCAAGGGAAATCTAATAGTTTTACATTTGACTTCCATCAGAAGACTTTGTTACCCTGGAACCTTAGACACAATCATGATTTTTCTGATGTTGATGTTAATGAACATGTTGATGTTGATGAACATCTTGTGTATGTTTAAACAAGAATATATCTACATATCTGTTGCCCAGAGTGGTGGTTTTTGCCCCTTCTGACCCGTCCTGACAGCATCTGTTCTCTACTTTCCCTATGTTTTACGTATCTCATTTCTCAGCCATGGAAGTTTCTGTTTCCAGTTTACACTGTAGAACACAGTTTTATTTCTGTCTGGTCTTTCATGTGTTCTAGTGGTAAAAAAGGAAGACTGTGATATATGCTCAGTCAGCTGGGGAACCCAACAGATAATGAGAAGTTATTAGGTTTCGAAGTTCAGAGTGGGTTTTACTTTATCTTTTGATTAAAGGTTTGATCTCAACCCAGAAGAAAAAAAAAATAACAAAAAACAGGTGTGTATTCCCCAGAGGCTTTTGAGAAAGGAGTTTCTTTGTTGAGCATCAAACTCTTGAACAGAGGAACTCTTAACTTACATAAAATGTTGAAATATCTGTCAGCTTTTGGGAGGAAAATATGTTCAGTTTTCTTAGTGGGAATTTATGGACTTCTTCTAAAAGGAGGACCCTCTTCTATCAACTTTGTTATATTGCATTTTTTTCTAGATGTTGGTATTTGGTATTTAATATGCCTGGTGCTGTGCCAGGCCTGAAGGCAGAAGTTAAGCTGCAGTGACTTCTTTTTTACAAATTAATTATATTTAACAGCCATACCCATTCATGAACATATCTTTTGTGGCTGCTTTTATTCTGCACAAATGGATTGAATCAACTAATATAGCCTTTTACCCTTGACCTTTGGGAAACACGAAGACTTGCGTATTTTCTTGAGTGTGATGGCTGCTTGGTACTGAGGAGAAAGGAAGATGTGGACTGTGTTGTGTAGATTAGATGAGAGAGAAGAGAGCCTCTTGCCTAGATAGTTTGGTTTTGCTTCAAGGTCATCAAGGTGTCCCGTCCTCCATAGACCCTGGTAAGGCCCTTGGTATGGTTTGCATCACGTATGTACAGAACATTGGCTAATAGCTTCCTCTCTGTCTCTCCTGAAATCCTTTTCATATCCTTTTCCTCCAGTTATGAAACGAGCCCAGTCCCATGCCCTTCCTCCATCTCAAGAGATGGACCCCTCCTCAAGGTGCTATTTAGTATCCCTTGCTTTTGTCTGGCCTTTGCTGCATTACGTATTTGCTTTTGAGCAGCATCCCATATTGTTTGTTCTGTGGCTATCCAGAGGTACTTCCCTATTTGTCCTGCTGTTGGCTTTTTTGGTTCAGCCATGAAGTTAGGACCATGCAGTTCTCATTCATCAAATCTCATTAAGTCTAGCCATCTGCTGTTTTGACATCAGTATCATGCAATTCATTACATTTACAATTTAGTGGTTTTTATCTGTAATTGCTGAGCTGCACAGTCACCTATTTAATTTTAGAATACTTTTATCACTCCCCAAAACACTGCTGGTGCACAGTACCCACCACCTCATCTGCCTTCCTCTTTCTTCTTTCAGCCAGAAGCAATAATCAGTGTTTGATATAGATTAATCTTTTCTAGGCTTTTCCTATAAATACTGATTGGCTTCTTTCATCTAGCACAATGTTTGAAGCTCCCTCTATGGTGAGCATGTACATGATGGAATTTATGTATGTATGTATGTATGTATGTATGTTCAGAACTGGGGATTGAACTCAGGCCCTTGTGCGTACTAGGCAAGCGCTTATTCTACTGAGCTATCTCTGTAACCCCATGATGGACTTCTAAATTTTTTGTAGTGATATTGTTACTGTTTCATAGGTGTTTGGGGAACCATTATTATTTTTTTATAAAGTTTTTAAATTTATTTTATTATTTATTGTTTTTATTCTTGTTTCAGAACCTTTGCTTGTTTATTCACTCATTTTTATGGCCAGCTCAGCCCGCCCCAAGGGCAGGGCTGGCGCAGCATGTGGTGCCAGGGATCGAACTGTAGTCCCTGAAGCTGCCCAAGCTTCCCCAAGCAGGTGCTTTAGACCAGTGAGCCATCCCGCCAGGCCCAGAACCATTATTTTTTATTTTTATTTTTTTTCTGTATTTTTTAGGGAAGGGTCTACAGAATGTTTAAGGTCTCACTAGTAGATTGGACTCATAGTGATAAGCCTGTTTATAGCCTCCCAAAAGTTGGGATTATAGGTTCCCACTACTATGCCCAGTCTCACTTGCCAGCTCAGTGTGCCTGGGGATGGAGCGGGCCAGGAGATCGAACTCTGGGCCCCTGTGCCTGCTTGCAGGTACTTTAATCTGCTGAGCTATTTGGCTGGTCCCCATTATTATTGTTATTGTTGTTATTTATGTATTTGTTTTGCAGAACCCGGGATTAAACTCAGGTCCTTGCACTTACCAGGCAAGCTTATTCTACTGAGCTATCTCCCCAGTCCCTAGCCCCATCATTTTTAAAGTATCTTTGAGTAACAAAAATTGGATATCATGTTTTCAATTTTTTGTTGTAGTCCTGGAAAAAAAACCCAAAGGTAATGTCATTTGTACAAACTATAATAGAGTACTTCAGAAGGCAGTATATGCCTTTACCTTTTCTAGAACTCATAGTGTAATTGAGTTAGAATGACAAATTATTTATGAAACTATGAAAATGCTACAAAAGAATGAAGAAAATTCTCAGCTGATGCATGAAAGTGAGTGACATTTGGTCTCTTTAGATCCTGGAAGGTTGTCGCTTCTCGGCCTTTTGGCTAAGATCAAGTGTAGATCCTGGAAGGTTATTCAGATTTCAGGAAGTGTTAGTAGGAAAAATGCCTTCTGGAAGGAGATGCATTATAGAAGACATCGAGAGATGAAAGGACCCTTGAAAAATCAGTGGACCTCCACACTACTGTGGCAGGAGAGAAGACTAGGCCAGACTCATTGCTTCGCACCCATCACTCTGGGAATCTTTGGAAGAGTGTATCAGGCAAGACTGAGCCACAGACACTTGTGCTTTAGAATAAGAACTCTGAGAGTATTAAGGGCACACTGGAGAGAAGAGAGTCTACAATGAGGTGGTCAGTAGGAATGTCAGGTCATTTTAGATGAGATGCAATAATCTGTTATCTATTGCAGTGGGAGTGAAAGGAGACAAAGTAGATTTTTCAGATTAAATTGACAGGATCTTGATCATTATGTGTGGCAAACGTACCAATAAAAAAAGATTGATAGGACTTACTGATGTGGATGGTGAAGGAAATAATTTCTAAAATGGTTCCAGTGATCTATTCCTTGGACAATTGAGTTTGAGAATTTAATAAAAAAAGTGGTTTAATAAGTTAAAGTGTTTTATCTCCAGTTCTCAAATGAAACAGGTTCATATTGAGTGTAGAATCTGTCATTTTTGACCTGAACAGTCAAACTGTTAACTATCATTTCCTCATAGCCAAAAGAATGCAATGGTGTAAAGATTCCAGTTGATGCCAGTAAACCTAACCCAAATGATGTGGAGTTTGATAATCTGTATTTGGATATGAATGGAATCATCCATCCCTGCACTCATCCTGAAGATAAGTATGTAACCCATTTCTGTCACTGCTATCACAAGTCACAGGGGAAGTATTATATTATATTACATTGTTTGCTTGTTGTTATAGGCCAGCACCAAAAAATGAAGATGAAATGATGGTTGCAATTTTTGAGTATATTGACAGACTTTTTAGTATTGTAAGACCAAGACGCCTTCTCTACATGGCAATAGATGGAGTGGTAAGTGCTAAAATAATTGCCTGATTTTGTTTTTGTTGTGTTGTGTTGCCAGTGTATAGAATGAAAATCAGCTAAATAGCGAGAAATGTCAACTGTGAATTTGAGGGAAAAAATCACATACTTCAGTTGTTCATTCAAACATTTTTATTTTATTTATCTATCTATCTATCTATCTATTTATTTATTTATTTATTCTTGTTTCAGAACCTTTGTTTATTCACTCATTTTTATGGCTGACTCAGCCTGCCCCAAGGGCAGGGCTGGCACAGCATGTGGTGCCAGGGATCGAACCACGGGCCCTGCAGCCGCCCAAACTTTCCTAAACAGGCGCTTTAGACCACTGAGCCATCCTGTCAGGCCCCAAAGTTACATTTCTTTATTTTTTTCTTGTTTCAGAACTTTTGTTTGTTTATTTATTTTTATGGCTGGCTTAGCCTGCCCTGAGGGCAGGGCTGGTGCAGCATGTGGTGCCAGGGATTGAACCGTGGTCCCTGCAGCTGCCTAAGCTTTCCTAAGCAGGTGTTTTAGACCACTGAGCTATCCTGCTGGGTCCCATTCAAACATTTTTAGTACTTATTTTTTGCCACTACTGTGAAATGCTGGGGATATTGGTGAATGCCCGTACTTGGGAAGGATTATTCTTAAAGGTAGGGAGATCCGTGAGTGAGTTCAGTTCTTTTTAAGTGCTAAACAACACTTGCAGGGTTTCTAGGGAAGAGGAGGTCAGGACTACTGTGGAAGTTAGGAAAGAGAGAAAGTGACTTTGCTCCCATTTCTTTAAGGAGATTGGTGGGCAGTGGTGTGGGATGGATAGGACAGGTTTGAGGAAAAAGGAAGCCCTCTCAGGTTGATAGGTAAGCATACTTTCTTTGCCTTTGAGCACACTGATACACTGGATAACTGCAGTTGTTTTGCATTGAAAGGGGAGATAGAGGAGCCCAGCGGGATGGCTCAGTGGTCTAAAGCACCTGTTTGGGAAAGCTTGGGCGGCTTCAGGGACCACGGTTCGATCCCTGGCACCACATGCTGCGCCAGCCCTGCCCTCTGGGCGGGCTGAGCCAGCCATAAAAATGAGTGAATAAACAAACAAAGGTTCTGAAACAAGAAAAAAAAAAAATTAAAAAAAAGTACTGAGTAAAGTGAAAAAAAAAAAAAGAAAGAAAGGGGATAGAAGAGTAGTTTGGGAATGATTTACATGTCAAACTCAGGAATTTGGGTTACATCCTGTAGGCGTTGAGCAGTGTTCAAAATGATTTAAGAGGAGACTTTTATGGTTGTATTTGATAATTATATCAAGTAGCTCATGCTATACATGACCACTAGACGACATATCAGGATAGTTAAAAAAAGCAAATCATAAACCCTACATGTATTACATGTATCACAAATAGATTTTTGTCTAGCTGTAGAACAACTTAATGGTCAGTAGAATGATTTTGAAAGACTACAGTACTCTTGAGTCCCTGATTTGCTTTCTGTGCAGCTGCTTTTACTCAATGAAATATCTTAACTATCAGTACTTGCAGTTATGGTAAAGAATAAGAAAATAAGAATCTGTTTTGTTAAAAGCATACTCTATTCGCTTTCATCCATATTTTGTGAAGATTTTTGACTTGGCTCCATTTGACCTTACTAGGTCAAGTATTAAATATGTCTGTGCTAATATGCATATATTACTTATATGTATATATACACATGCACACATTTTTGTTAAAATCTAAATTCAGATACTTGATGCTTGAGAGTGCTGTATTGGATGGTCTCATCTTACAGGAAAAGGAATTATCTAAAGGAATGTTAAGTGACTTATTTTTAGATGTTGATAGGATATCCTAGAATTCTTCAATACCCTGAAACCTGTAGGATTCCAAAGTCCTGCTGTCCTATCACTTCATTCAGGCCCATCCATACTTTTGGTGGGCTGGGGATATAGCACTGGTGGCAAGTACATTTAGTTGCATTACAGTTAAAGGGGAAAATACATTTAAAAATTCTTTGGTTGGCCTAGTGTGGTGGCACATGTCTGTAATCTCAGCACTGGTGAGGCTGAGGCAGGAGGAATACTGTTAGTTCAACGCCAGCCTAGATTACATAGTGAATTTGAGTCCAGTTAGGGCTACATAGTAAGACCTTGTCTCAAAAAAAAAAGGTGGGGGGAGGCCGGGGAGATAGCTCAGGAGCACAAGTGCCTGCCTGGCCAGTGCAAGGTCCTGAGTTCAATCCCTGATTCCGCCAAAAAAAAAAGTACTTTGGGTTAAAACATTATTTCCTTTCTAACTGCTGTGCCTTGTTGAAAAGACAGAGTGGTAACCGTGAACCTTATTATAGGAAATAAGAAAAGCACATTCAAGTCCTGCAGGGCAAAGGGAAATTGTTTTTTGCTGCTTTTTGGGGGCATTGTGAACATGGTTTGGAGATTATGCTTCCTTTAGTTGTGGATGTAGGGAAGGTGTTGCTGACCCTTTGGTGTGATAGTGACACCTTAGGCACAGGCTAGATGTTAGAGTAAAGTGAGTTTCCTTCCTGGGTGCCTTGTGGTGCTTTGGGACAGGGGACCTGGCATCAGGCTGTGGCTCTTTGGGTATGAACTCCTGTTCTTTTGGAGAATGCTTGTCTGTTTGTCCTGTCATGCTCCCCTGATTGAGCTCAGATTGTAGGGCTGTGAATTCAAATTTAAGTCCTCAGGATCTGCTATATATTGTGAAAAGGTATTGGGCACATGTCTATTATCTTAGTGTAGTAAAAATGAGTGAAGATATTGTACATACTTGTAAATATTTTAAATCTTTTTACATGAATACGAAATGAATGTTTTCAGGCACCACGTGCTAAAATGAACCAACAGCGGTCGAGGAGGTTCAGAGCTTCAAAAGAAGGAATGGAAGCAGCGATTGAGAAGCAGCGAGTCAGAGAAGAGATACTGGCAAAAGGTAGAGAATAAGCAGATGGAAGTAGGACTTTTGACTTCTCACCTTTGTCCCCAAATCCCTTAGTGGAAACACAGGTAGGAGCAAAGTCTCAGGAGGCAGATCCGGGCACAGATGTCAGCGGGGACAAAGAAGAGTTGAAATTGATGGTGCAGGATCATTTTACTTTGAAGTTGAAATACAGGGTGCCATATACTGAGATCATGACTTTAGCCACTGCTGAAAACTAAAACTCTAAAGCTGGTTAGCATTTATGACAGATCAGTTCTTACATATCTTTCTTTTTAAAAGATGTTATGAATATATTTACTTCTTGAGAAACATCTAATCAGCAATGCACAAAAAATAGTTTTTATGTTCAGTTAACTCATTTCTTTTCATTTGAAATTGTATTGAATTCAACTTTTTAATTTTAATTTTCCAAGGTACTTTTTCTCATTTTAAGAATTGCTGGGGGGCTGGTGAGATGGCTTATTGGTCTAAAGTGGCTGCTTAAGCAAGCCTAAGCAACTGCAGGGACTGTAGTTCAATCCCCAGCACTGCATGTTGTGCCAGCCCCACTCCCAGAGCAGGCTGAGTTGGCCATAAAAAAAAAAAAAAAAGAACTTTTGGTGACTGGCCAGATAGCTCAGCAGATCAAATTCGAATTTGATTAAATTCGAATAAAGGAATCATTTTCTATAAAAGCAAAATGTGCCTTTTTAATAAACTTTGTTTTATTACTAATTTATCTCACATTTTATGGAGAAAATGAGACATTGTCTCTTTTCTAGGTGGCCATCTTCCTCCAGAAGAAATAAAAGAAAGATTTGACAGCAACTGTATTACACCAGTAAGTAGTCTTATACTTTGCTAGCTATTGTTAACTCTTAAATGATAGGTTAATTTATTTCTTCCTATCATTTTAGGGAACGGAGTTCATGGACAATCTTGCTAAATGTCTTCGCTATTACATTGCTGATCGTTTAAATAATGACCCCGGGTGGAAAAATTTGACGGTAAGTTTCACATTTTGGTACTTCAAAAGATTGGAGTTGTCATTTAAGGTTACACTTTGGTGTGACTGGTATTATGTATTTCCCCACCCACCCAACCCATCCCCATAAAATACTAGTTGACTGGCAGAGAAAAGAGAAGCTATCAGGGTTATTGGAAATATGATGCCTTTGGGGTTGTATTTTAGATAGCTAGATTTCTTCTCAATGCCGATTTTGTTCTCTTACCATCACTGCGAGGCTGTAAAATGGGGTTCATAAGGATGTACCTTTAAAGTAGAAATTTCTGTTAGTAGATAAAAAAATATAGCAAGATCAAAGTTGTAAGGTTGCTTTTAAAGAATGACTATATTCCCATAAAAGTTTAACTAAAACAAATAAACTCAATAAATGTTAGGTTTTCTTGGTTTCCTTCATTTAGACATAGTAAATTATATTTAAACGCTGTCTTCTAATTATTTTGGAGGCTTATATAATTTTCTGCTATCTTGTGTGGGCATAGTGAAAGTGGTAGGAACGTTTGAGCTGATCAGTTTTTCTGTGGCAAGGACTGATTGGCACATTTCATTCTTTTCTATTGCATGTAATAAGTTAATGAAGTAGTTTTGGTCCTTCAGACACATAATTGTATAGAAAAATACCCGATTGTGTCAGGTTAGAGTTATTATAATTTATCTTAAAAGAGTCAATTCTTTTGACTTTTGTGCTAATAGAAGACTTGAGGATGAGTTGAAATTGTTCCTTTTTCAAAAACAGGTTATTTTATCTGATGCTAGTGCTCCTGGTGAAGGAGAACATAAAATCATGGATTACATTAGAAGACAAAGAGGTAAAACTCATAAATATTTGATTATATGGTATGTTCAATATAGAAATGGTACATTCCAGGCATGTTCAATTCTCAGTACTGCAAAAAAAGCAAAATCAAACCATTGGCTAGAAAGTATTCAGTAAAATGATAATCTTGTAGTGTGCAGCGCATGTGTATAACACAGACCTGTTTTTTCCACTTCAGCGCAGCCTAACCATGACCCAAATACTCACCACTGTTTATGTGGAGCAGATGGTAAGTTTCTTCTTTGTGATTTGTTTTTCTTTGGTAAAGGTGCAGCAAGTTGGTGGACTGCTGTCTAATAATGGATTATTCAGGGGCTATCTAGAAATTCTGAAATGCCTTGCTTATTTTAAGTTTGAAAGAGACTGCTGTAGAGTTGCTGAGTGATCATCTATATTAATGTTTCCAACCTTTTCAATATAGCTACACTTATTTTTACTGTGTAGAACTTCCCATGTTTGTGTGCCCTGACTGCACATCTGGAGGACATCTTACTGAGGTGTGCAAGGAGCTTTGGGCTCTTTGATTCTGGTGCTTGTTGCAGCTCATTGAGGCTTTTCTTTCAATGGTGTCTTGCAGTAATTTGGCTGCGATTAGGCTTCTCTGAAGTGTTCACTGTTCTGTTTTATTGGTAGCTGATCTCATTATGCTTGGCCTTGCTACACATGAACCTAACTTTACCATTATTAGAGAAGAATTCAAACCAAACAAACCCAAACCATGTGGTCTTTGTAACCAGTTTGGACATGAGGTCAAGGATTGTGAAGGTTTGCCAAGAGAAAAGAAGGGAAAGGTAAGGATTTTGAGGTGTTAACTACTTCATTTAAAAAAAAAAAAAAGTTGGGGCTGAAGAGATAGCTCTGTGGCACAAGTGCCTGCCTGGCAAGTGCAAAGTCATGAGTTCAAACCCCAGTCCCGCAAAAAAAAAAAAGTTACCCTGCTAAATATGCACAACATAAAATATTAAAGCTGCCTTGTTTTTAAAATGTTACTCTTACAGAACGATCTTGGAAGTCCTTTAAACTTTTGCTAAAATGCATGCATGCACACATTTATTCTTACACTTTTTAAATGTAACTCATATACATGCAGTTAGGTTCTTGAAGATAATATTGACAGCTATATGTACTTTATTCATATGGTTACTATTCTTCAAAGAACTACAAATTTTATGTACTTCTTGATAATTTTTTAAGTTACAGTTTTGGTGTCTGGGTTCATGTGAATCTGGTATCCTTTGCATAGGGTACAGGAGAAAACAAAATTTAAAAAGCAAGTAAGAAATACAGTATGCTGGGGTTGGGGATATAGCTCAGCAGCACAAGCCTGAGTTCAATCCTGGGTACTGAAAAAAAAAAAAAAAAGAAAGAAAGAAATATATAGTATGCTATATGACTTCAGTTATACTAGCTATGCATATGTTCACAGAAGGGAAGAGGCATATACATCAAGATACTAATATTGGTTTGATGTAGGTTAGGAGTTAGCAAGCTATAGGTCCTCTGGATTTGACCCATGAGCTGAGAATGATTTTTATATTTTTAAAGATTGTGAATACAGTGAAACATGAAAGAATACACAATAGAGATTGTCCGTGTCTTCTAAAAGCTAAAATATTTACTGTCTGGCCCTTTAAAGAAAGCTGTTTCTGACCTCTGGTCCAGGTATGATTGGACCTATGGATAATTTTTATTTTAAAATGGGTTGGTGGGGTTGGGGAGATAGCTCCGTGGCACAAGTGCCTGCCTGGCAAGTGCAAGGTCGTGAGTTTGAACCTCAGTCCCACCAAAAAAAAAAAAAAAAAAAAAAAAAAAAATGGGTTGGTGATTTTTAAAAATCTAGTACTTGCAGTAATAGAATAAATCTTTCTTTACAAAAGTTTTAGATTTTGCTTGTCTGGAAAAAACTATGGGGCTAAGGTAGACTTAAGCTCCACTGTTTTTTTTTTTTTTTTTTTTTTTTTGCAGCATGATGAACTTGCAGATAGTCTTCCATGTGCAGAAGGAGAGTTCATTTTCCTTCGCCTAAATGTCCTACGTGAGGTGTGTATCATTAATGACTGGAACTGGCACTCAAGGCAGAGCCTTTTGATAGCTTTGATGACAGTGTTCCTTTTTGGTTATAGTACTTGGAAAGAGAGCTAACCATGGCGAGCCTGCCATTCACATTTGATATTGAGAGGAGCATTGACGACTGGGTCTTCATGTGCTTCTTTGTGGGAAATGACTTCCTGCCTCACTTGCCATCCTTAGAGATTAGGTGTGTGTATTTTCTGTGTTTCTCTCAACTTTGTTAGCCTTCTTGACTTTATGGCATCTGCTGGTCCTAATGCACTGTGTTTGTCTCCTGGCGGCAGGGAAGGTGCAATTGACCGTTTGGTTAACATATACAAAAATGTGGTGCACAAGACTGGGGTAAGTTCACTCTTGAATAATTTCAAATTAGAAGTGTTCGCTTTTCTAAGAAGGTCATTTTACATATATTTTATCACTTACAGGGTTACCTTACAGAAAGTGGTTATGTCAATCTGCAAAGAGTACAGATGATCATGTTAGCAGTTGGTGAAGTTGAGGATAGCATTTTTAAAAAGAGAAAGGATGATGAGGTAAAGTGTTTCTATTGCAGTAGCTAAAATTGCTCCTGTCTCTAATGGGGTGTGATGATCCTCTGATTGTACTTTTAATCTCTGTAAGTGTGTTGTTATAACCTTGTAGCATATTGACACTAATATAATCGTGAGTGATCAGTGCTTTGATTGTTTTATAAAGGCTTTGGTGCTTACTATGGAAACTACATATTGTATACTGTTTGAGTTGCATTGTGATTTTCCTTCTGTCTTCTTCATAATCTTAAATAGGATATAAATACAAACATTTGTCTAACCACTAGGCTGTAAGGTGAAGGTTCCAAGTCTATAATGATGCTGCCATGAAACTAGTGGTTGCTGTGTCTTACAGGGAACATATGTGGTCTAGAAGTCAGGGTAGGACCTAGGAACTGGTATTCTAGTAGACTATGCACATCTGGGTTGGATTGTGTGAGCCAGAGCAGAGGGTTGGAAGGATGAAGGGTCTGTGGAGGACTGCAGCTCTTAGGAATGAAGTTGAAATAGAAGGAAACGAAAAACAACAGAGCTCTTGGTAGTTGATTGTATGTGATGTGTAAATGCTTGGGAGAGAAACACAGTCATCCAGCTTGGGCAGTTAGGAGTGAGCTGTCTAGCAAGCACTGAGGGCAGAGCAGCTTGAGGGAGGGATAATGTAGGAATTGAATTTCATTTTGGAGATGTTGACTTTGAGGGACTGTAGATACCTCATAGGAGAAATGTTTTGGAAAGAGATTTAAAGCTGTGTGTGACAGCATATATTATAATCCCAGTAGTTGAAAGGTGTGGAGTAAGAGGATCATGTGAGTTCCAGGCCAGCCAGGGCTACAGTGTGAGGTCAAGGTTACCCTGAACTACATAATGATACCTTTTTTGACCTGTGTCAAAAAAGAGAGATTTGAGAACCTTTGTTTAATTAAAGGTACTTGAAGCTATGAATGAGAATTTGAATTCCTTGGGAATTTATATGGAGTGAAATTGCTTCCAACAGATGCTTGGGGTGTAAACATTTAAGGACAAGGAGGAACCTATTCTGGAGAGGTGGAAGGAAATCTCTGAGGAGATGAGACGCCATCCCAGTGTGATGGCTGGGCACTGGACCCGTGCCCTGGTGGAAGCCCACAGAAGTTTCTGGGAGTGCAGGGGTTGTAGTCTGAAGGCACAGTGGAGTGAATGGGATTGTCTGAGGGAGAAGGTGGCCAGCTGTCGACAGAATAGAGTGAAGGAAATCCTTGCACCAATTCCATAAAAAGCTAAATGGAAGCATAATAATGCTATACTGCCTTATGGTCTCTTAACAGATCAAAAACATATCATTGACTCTACTGGGATTTCCTGTTTTTCTCAACTTTATACATTACAGCTCCAATAATCTCATATGTTTCAAATTTTGGGCATTGTTTTATGTAGTACAGTGTGTATACTGTAAGCATTCTTTCCAAAGCCATTAGTGTTTGGCGTTTAGCTGCTGGGATAGCAAGAGTTTTATTAGTAAGACATTGGCATTACAGGGGGAAGTGTTGGGTTTGATAGGTTTTGTAGTGCTTCAGATTTATTACTAAGGTTTCCAGCTGACCTTATAATAGAAACTTTTTTTTTTTTTTGGCAGTACCAGAGATTTAACACAGGACCTTACACTTACCAAGCAAGTGCTTATTCTCCCCACCCCTGCAGCTGACCTTATAGAGAAGACATTTTAAAGCTTTGGGTCCTTTTTTGGTGATCCTGGAAAACTACAACATCCTTAACATGGTCAGGCATTAGGGAATCAGAAATTCATTGTGAGAGTTTCCTTTTTTTTAAAAAAAAATACAGTGGTACAGGATCTACAGGTCTCCAGGGTCTCACTATGCAGCTTGGACTTAGTGATACTTCTGTTTCCAGCTTCTCCAGTGCTGAAATTACCAGTCTCAGTGGTGGTCAGCTCAGTGCACCTGGTACCAGGGATCAAACACCACCTTCCTTCATCCTCTAACTCTTGCACAAGGCCCTTAGTCCACTGAGCTATCTCACTGGCCCAGGGTGATTCCTTTTTTCCTAGGATGTGTATCCATGGTTTTTGAGAGATTTTTAAAGGAAGGTATTGCACAAAAAAAGATTAAAAGGCCTTGGCTTATGTGTCCACCATTGAAAAAAGAATGCTTAGTAATCAGAGAATACATGGCAGGAAAGGAATATGTTAATATTTGTTACTAAAATTGAACAAGTAGCCAGAAATATGATTTTTATTTTATGAGCTTTGGTGGTTGCCTTTCTTACAACTATTGTTCATTCAGTGAGTATTAATTTTTCACCATGTGCCAGTGTTCAGAGTGTTAGTGGTATAGCAGTAAATACAAAACAGAAGTTTGTGCCTTTATGAAACTTAGTTCTCCTGGGAGACAGTTGGATAATAAACAGCATCAGGGTATTGTGCCTTGTGTCAGAGAGTGTAAATGCAGTAGAAATAACACAGGGTAGTAAGTTCCTGGTGAAGGTGGGAGGTTTGAGGTTTGACATCAGGCGCTGGAGAGGGCCAGCCTCTCCAACAACTGCTCTCTGAGGGGAAGAGTGAATCAGGCTGTGTTTGGACAGAGTATGCCTGTGACAGAGAAGTAACAGGGCTCTGCAGCATGAGTACAGCCAAGATGTCCACAGCATGGCCTAGAGCAGTGTGGTGGCAAAGTCCTAGAGATTGGGTCAGGTGGACAGTGGAAAGCCAAACCTGGTAGGAATTGGTAGGGAGCTCTTAGCAAGGAGAAAGTTTTGAGTAGAAAATGACATGATCTAGCACATACTATGAAATGACCACATAGCTCCCACATTAAGACTAGCTATATGAAGGCAGAGACAGAAGCAGTGGGCTAGGCAAGGAGGCGTTTTGCAGCAATCCAGGAAAACCCAGGTAGTGGAGATGTGAGGGAACTGTATTCTGAAGATGTTTGAAAATAGAGCTGTTTAAGGGGCTGGGGAGATAGCTCCAAGGCACAAGTGCCTGCTGGGCAAGTGCAAGGTTGTGAGTTCGAACCCTGGTCCCACAAAAAAAAAAAGAAAAGAAAATAGAGCTGTTGGGTTTGATGTGAAATATAAGACAGGTGTCAAGAAGGGCTCCAGGGTGTTTTTTCTGAGCACCCTTCCTGAGAAAGACTGGCTGGTATGGAGGTGGGAGTGGGAATTTTATGTTGGACCATTAAGTTTTGACATATCCAGTTGGAGCTGTTGAGTGGGGATAGGTCTTGGTTGGAGAGTTTTCAGCATCTCGTGATGCTGAAAGCCAAGAGACCAGGTGATAGCTCCCATTAGTAGAGTATTGAGTGAAGGCATGAGGCAAGAGTGAAGGAGAAAAACCAGGTGAGCACAGTGTTTTGTAAGCCAAGTGAAGCATGTGACTGAAGAAGAGTCATGGAGCACTGACTACATAGTGACAAATAGGTTGCACATTCTGCAGACCATTTATGACCTAGCTAAGGAGAAGTTTCATGAATGACTGGAGCAAAAATTTAAGTCAGCGATTTTCGTATTATAGAAAATTTTAAGTAGTTAGCTACCTGGACTCTATTGCAGACAGGAAGACTTCATTGTCTACTGTCCAACCCTTCTCCTGCCAGAAAGCACTAAGTTATCTCATTGAGGTGCATGTTCAGTTGGCCAGAGTGACTTGGCAGAGTTAGGAAATTCAACTACTGAGGATGATTGTCAGTTGAGTACCTACTGGCCTCCTTTTTGAGGCCACGGCGCATTTCAGTGCCTTTCTCTTCAGAGAAGCTTTAACATGGGCACAGGAGGCCTTTGAATGGCCCAGAATTTGTGGGGAGCAGGATTAACCACAAATCCTGTCAACTGAAACCATGGCTGTGAGTGGAGAAGGGAGAGTTGGTGTGGGTTGGACCCTTTCTCATGAATTAACTGGCCCACAGTAAGCAGCATAAACATCTTGTTTTCATTCTTTCACCCATTGGATTGGTTCTTGGGAAACTAGCAATTGATGGAGTCCCAATTCTTATTCTGTATTGTGAAGTTCATTCTGTAGAGTTAAGAATTGGTAATCCCTTAATGTAACAGTATCTACTTGTCTCAGACTTTTGAAAAATGGATTATCTTTTTTACTAATTACATTTAGCTAAAACTTGAAGGTTGTCTTCTTTTTTATTCATGTCATCTCTGTATTAACAGCCCATGCTTCCCAGGGAAAAGCCATGGATCTCTTCTTGACTTACATTTGCCTGAAATATCGGGACTATTTAAGAAGATGAAGGAGAACAATTTAATTGTACCTTGTATCTAAATTCAGTCTTTCTACTGATGTAAAGTTCTGATCAACAGCAGCTTGAATACATGATCTCTTGCTTGCCTAGCTTAATCATGTACTTAGATTGTTGGGGTCTTCATTTAAAACTTAAATGAACTCTCAAGTCATTCTTGGTAATGTTTAACTCTGATATTTTTGTGTAATTGTTTGACAGAATATGTGGATTTTATACTTTTAGGACAGTTTTAGAAGACGACAGAAAGAAAAAAGAAAGAGAATGAAGGTAGGTTAATTTAATGAGATTGGCAATAGCTTATTTTGTGAGGAAGATGTTTATTACAGTAATTTTATGTACCATTCATTAGGAGTTGGTCAGCCACATGTCTAGCCAGACACTTTTTGCCTGGAAAAATTATACCTGGGCCAAGTTTTTAAGGAGCCTTTTCTGAAGTCTGGGTTAGAGGTTACACTTGATGGGTAGAGGAAGGAGGTGCCCTGCACTTAGCTATTAGCAGTGTTTACAGCAATTAAATACTGTTTTTGTAATCTAAGCAGAAATCACTACGCCTACTTAACCTCTTCAGAATCAAGCTCTTTTTGGTGTTCAGAACATGCTGTGATAGGAGCCAGTTTTAGGGTTTCCTCTTGGCCCCCATTGTCCTCCAGACACACTGTACCCCTTAGGCTCAGTGTCACTTTCCTTGCTTCTCCACATGGGTGCATGTCTTCCCCATTCTCACAGTTGCCTGCCCTATAGGCATTCAACTTCTTTAGTTGTTTTTCTTGTCTTTGCAATTAGATTTTCAAACTGTTGGAGTGGGTCTTTTGTATTTTGTCAGAATTCAGCAATTTGAGCAAACGAGAAGGGAGGAAAATTGAGTTGTTTATTGTTACAAGTAAGTTCAGAAATCACTTAGGTGGAGAGGTACATATTTGATTTCTACCTTTACAACTTTCAGTCTATTAATAACTTCCTTGGGTCTAGTAATTTAGTACAGTATTTCTTGTATCAGTCAGCCATGACTGTTACCTGTTATAGCTGTGGTTATGGCCCCTGTTAATTGAAAACAGTCAAATCTTAGCAAAGTAAAAGATAAATAAAAGTTATGGGGTGGGCGAGATCGTTCAATAGTCAAAGTACCTGCTTAGAAAAGCTTAGACAATTGCAGGGACCACGATTTGATCCCTGGCATCACATGTTGTGCCAGCCCCACCCCCAGGACAGGCTGAGCTAGCCCCTTAAAGAAAAAAGATAAATAAAAGTTGCACAGTGTTTCCTAAGTGCAGGTCTTAGTATTGTTACATTATTTTCTTTGTCTGAAATTGTGTCTTAAATGTTTTTTAAAATTGTAAACTGTAGGGCCTGTGGCAGGATGGCTCAGTGGTCTAAAGCGCCTGCTTGGGAAAGCTTGGGTGGCTTCAGGGACCGCGGTTCGATCCCCGGCACCACATGCTGCGCCAGCCCTGCCCTCGGGGTGGGTTGAGCCGGCTATGAAAATGAGTGAATAAACAAACAAAGGTTCTGAAACAAGAAAAAAATAAAATAAAAAAATAAAAAATTCTTTAAAAAAAATTAAAAAAGAAAAAAAATTGTAAACTGGATCATCATGGTGAAACTTAAAAATGAAGTTTATATACCAGAACAATATATTTTATGTAATTTTAAGGTTGGGTTATTAAGTGTTACAGACTGCTATTTGCTAGGTGTATCTAAGTAACCATCAAGTCAAAGTTTAGACAGTCACATTATATCTGTGGTGTTGATAGAAATCCTTTTTGTTTTGGTGAGTTTAGTACAGTAATTAAATATTTATGTTAAAGACTTTCTTCCATTGTTCTCTTTTCTTCCTGTTACCTATGTTATTGTGATTTCATTTCAATATCTACATTTATTTCCATTTATATTAGAGAGATCAACCAGCTTTCACGCCTAGTGGAATATTAACCCCTCATGCGTTGGGTTCAAGAAATTCACCAAGTTCCCAAGTCGCCAGTAACCCAAGACAAGCAGCCTATGAAATGCGGATGCAGACCAACTCTGTAAGTAGCTTGCCTTTATGTGGCACTGAAGAGTGAGTGGTTGCCTTTGGATATTGTATGCATGTGAACGGTATCATTCAGTTTCTGAGGTATTCATAACTTCCTTGAGTCCATCTTTGTCAGTATGAAAAATCCCTAAATGATGGGAAAAGAGTGTGCAGAGAGCCAGCAACCATACACTTGAAGAGGTGAGGGGCTGCAGATTTCCTGCTGTGCAGAAGGGCCCCAGCTGGGTTCTCTGCCTTTAGGACTAAGTGGTAGGTGGGTGGTGCCGGCAGTGAGACTACATCCTGATGTGTTGGGTGACAGTGGTGCATGATTTACTCCTTTACTTCCTCTTTCCACCCAAGGATCAGTTAGGGAGATTTTGCTAAAAGTATTCTTTAAGCTACCAAAAACTGGTACTCTTCCTTGCTTAAGCCTTTGCTCTCCAATGAGGCTTAGAATAGTTCTGAGTAAATATTTTAATCTTCCTATTTATAAGCTAAAGAATGAATGAATTTGTCCTGTGGTATCCTTACTTTGTTGAAGTTTGTAATCCAAACCACAGAAACAATTTAGTCTACCCAGCAGATTTGTCTTCTGTCCACTAGCTTCCTGTTGTAGTGGCAGCATCCTTGAGCTCAGGAGCAGAGAGGAACAGACTGAATTGAGAGTAAAGGGAGAAACTATGGGAGAGCTAGACTGTATGTACATTTCTGCTGTGATATATCTCAGGATACTGCACATGCCTGGATTTTGAAGTTCATTACTATGATTTTCCTATTGATGCTGGTATCCCTTATTTTAGGGCAACTCTGTGGAATTTTTTGTTACATCAGAAGACATTCAAATAAATTAGTCGAATAAGTTCACATCTAGAGGTATTAGAATCTTTGATTTAGATTTTGAGGAGTGATATTTTGTGTTTCCTAAGGAGGTCAGCCGGAGTTTTTATTCTTTTTTATTTATTTATTTATTTATTTTTTCCAGTACCAGGGATTGAACTCAGGATGTTACGCTTGCCAGGCAGATGCTTATGCCACTGAGCTATATCCCCAGCCTCTTTTTAAATTTTTTTTGCATTTTATTTTAAAGGATTTATTTTCTTAAATGGAATTCTATTTTTTAAATTTTGTTTTATTCATTTTAATGAAGAAAAAGATAAAATAGCAATGAGACAGTTTCAAAACAGGTTAGTAGGGCAGTTACAATAATTAATACATTACATATTATTGTCTTCATAATAGTTATTATGTTTTTTATTCTTTTGTCCCACTAATAATAGTAGACTGTGGAGGCTCAGGGATAGGGAGAGGAAAGAGGTACCTGAATAGGACATAAAAAGCTGATGCCTCTCATTCAAGATTATAAGACTGCAGCCCCACAGAGCAAAGCTGAGAATGACTAGTATTCTCAAATGTCTTGTTGATGATAGAATACTTTTTTCTTAACCTTTCTCAAGGGAAGCTGGTAGCTTTAAACTTTGCCAGTTGTAATTGCTTTGAGAAAGATTCCAATATTGTATTAAGGTTCCATAGAACCAGACTGTTGATCAATACTGTCTGTCATGGGAGTAGGCATGGGGAGATTGGTAATTAGGTTGCTTATTGAATCCCATTGTAATCCCTCTTGACATAATTATTTCTATAGAGAGAGGTATAGAATTGGAGTCCCTTTGAATAGTGGGATTTTCACTGTTAGAATATTGTGCATATAAGGAAATCATGCACAATATTGTCAGCTCATTTAGAAGAGTCTTTAAAGTTAGGAATTTTTGCTGGTCTAAGTTCTTGAGCAATTTAAGCAGTACTTGTACATTGATAGTCAACAATGTTAATGTATCTCGCTTACATTCTATTTTTGACAGGCATGGTTTTAAATTTTTCATTCTGAAGTATATTTCATTACATCTGAGGCCATCCTCTTAACAGAATTAGATCATGAAAAAACCAGCATTTTCAAAACAAATTATTTTGATAGCTGTATTGATATCGTATCCTCAGAATAGAATACATTGATTGGTAGAGTGGGACAGCAGAGATTTAGCATTAATTGATAAACAGCTTTCCCCCTCTCCTTTAAAAGCATTTGTTATTTAAAGTTTATATCTTTAGGGGCCCGGCAGGATGGGTCAGTGGTCTAAAGTGCCTGCGCAGGCTGAGCCGGCCATAAAAAATAAACAAACAAAAGTTCTGAAAAAAAAAAAAAAGTTTATATCTTTATATCTAGTTAAGCACTTTGGGAAAGTTTACTGTTTATATAGTTTCTTTATACTTAGAAGTTGATAGGAATATCATTTTATAATTTTAATCCAAATTCATGAGTGTAAGGTTTAAAAAGTAACCATTTTGGCTTTCCTTTAACCCTTAAGAGCAACCTACAAAGAACCAGAGCCTCGTCACTCCCATTTTAGGATGGGCTCACAGTTAAATTCCCAAAGGCCAGATACATAAGAGGCTGAACTTAGTATTTCAGGCTCAGGTCTGCCTGATTAAATATCATTTTCCAGTAGTGCTTTCAGGTTGGTGGATAGCTCAGCAGTCTAAATCACCTGCTTAGGCAAGCTTAGGCAACCTCAGGGACTGCAGTTCATCCCCAGCACCATGTGCTACACCAGCCCCACCTCAGGGCAGGCTGAGCTGGTCATAACATAAATAAAGTTTTTTTTTTTTTTTTTTTTGTCTTTTTTGAGACAGGGTCTTGCTATGCAGTTGAGGCTGGCCTTGAGCTCACTTTTGTAGCTCAGGCTGGTCTTGAACTCGCACCAATCCTCTTGCCTCAGCCTCATGAGTGCTGGGAATACAGGCGTGAGCCACTATGCCTGGCTACATAAACAAAGTTTAAAACATCCAGTAGTGCTTTCATTTTTTTTGACAGTATTGTGTACATATTATCATAAATAAACTTAATACTGTAGTAATTAAAAGAAGGTGATAGAGGCTCTGTATTAAAGATAATTTTGCTTTAACTTTTCCTAGCCTGTGGTGTGAACTGCCTTTTTGTTGAGTTTTCATTTATAGTTATTAAAATAGCATTGTGAGGACTTGGGATATTTTGTTTGTTTTTTGGTTTAAATTTTTTTTGTACATGGTTTAAGATATTTCAGTTTATTGGAATGCCTAACAAATACTGTGAACAACAGAAGGAAAACTTTACCATGAAAATGTCTTCTTGCTCTTATGTTTTCATGCATTTTCATGTAGCTTAAAGTTGTTTATTTATTTATTTTTTAATTTTTATTTTTATGGCTGGCTCAGCCTGCCCTGAGGGCAGGGCTGGCGCAGCATGTGGTGCCAGGGATCGAACCGCGGTCCCTGCAGCCGCCTAAGCTTTCCTAAGTAGGTGCTTTAGACCACTGAGCCATCCTGCCAGGCCCGACGTAGCTTAAAGTTGTAAAAGATATTCTTGTGAGTTCAAACCCTTCCTGGTCCTGCAAAAAAAAAAAAAAAAAAAAAAGATACTCTTTTTTGTTTTGGACCTGGCTATATAGTGCATGCTGACCTTGAACTTGCTTAGGTAGTCCAGGCTGACCTCAAAACTCTTCCTGATCCTCCTGAGTGCTGGGGTTACCACATCTGGCTTAATTTTTAAGTTATTAAAATACCTTAACTCCCCATTATGCTAATGAAATCTAGCCCAAAGGCAGGCTGCTACTAAACTAAAAATGGCATCCATATCTTTGTGTGATACTGACACAATTTGCATTTTCCCAAGATGACTAATAAATTGTTATTTATGCATAATACCTTAAAACAGTATTGTAAAGACCAGCCCAGTAGCTCAGCATATTAATCCCTGTTGAGACAGTAATTGAGACTGGGCAGGGTGGAACATGCCTATAATCCCAGCACTTCAGGAGGCTGAAAATGGGAGAATCACTAGGAGTCCAATCTCCATAGTGAGACCCTAGAGACCCTGTAGACCCTGTACCAAATATGTTAATAATAATAATAAACTATGTATAAAATAATTAAAGTAATCAAGTAGAGACTCATGAAACTTGTTTTCCAGAGTGATTGTACTAGGTTGAACACTTGCTGTCCACCTTCACTCTCACCAGCATTGACTACTTCATATATTACTGTGTATGTTATTGCTGTATTATGCATAGAATGCATATTGTACATGTGTGTTTCCCCCATCAAGATTTTTCTTTTTGATAAGTAAAAAATGATTGAGTTTTTAGCATTAGGTACATACCAAAAGAAAGCAAAATTTGAGTGCTATATATTTTTTTTAAATCTGGAATTGGTAGGATGTTGTTGTACATACCTATAATCCTAGCTGTCTGGAAGGCAGAGGCAGAGTCCAGCCTGGTCAGTTTAATGACTTAGAAAGACCCTGTGTTTGTTTTCTTTCTTTTTTTTGCAGAACTGGGTATTAAACTCACACCCTCACATTTGCCAGGCAAGTGCTTATTCTATTGAACTATCTCCCCAGCCCCATAAGACCCTGTCTTAAAATAATAGATACAAATACACTGGGGATGTATCTTAGAGATTCTGGGCTTAGAGACCCAAGCCACTGGGATACTGAGGCAGGAGAATTGCAGATTGGAGGCCATCCTAGGCCACTTAGCAAGACTCTATCTCAAAATGAAATTAAAAGAACCTGTGTGTAGTTTAGTGGCACAAGGCTTGCCAATCTGTACAAGGCCCTGGGCACAGTCTCCAATACTAAAAAGAGAATAAATTTTTTTCTTTTTTTTCCCTGAAACAGTTTTTATACCAGTAATGTTAATTCTCTTAAGCATAAGAAGCTCAATACTATATTACTTTGGTGAGGATATTAGTCTCTGTAGTTTTAAGTTGACCACTTTTAGGTTTTTACTATACCTGCTTAATACCTTAAGGAAATGTGTCAGTGTGAAGTAATGGCAGTTGGCATTAACTCATGTCAAATGAATAATGAAATCCTTTTTCTGTGATGTTGTGATTGTATGCAGAGCCCTTCTGTGTCTCCTAATACAAGTTTCACATCTGATGGCTCTCCGTCTCCGCTAGGAGGAATTAAGCGAAAAGCAGAAGACAGTGACAGCGAGCCAGAGCCTGAGGATAACGTCAGGTAAAGCTGTTGTTTGGTAGCACTTTGTTAGCAAATTGCTGAAAGAGATGTGGTCTAATTAATGCTGTTTAGCTTGGAGCAGCAGTGTCTTTAGATGCTTGCCTGTGATCTTTTTATCCACCCGTAATTAATGTTGAGGGCTAGGATAGACGATAAATTCCAGTGAGAGGTGTAAGCTATTGCTGCTAAACCCAAGCATCTAGATTAGTATGCATGCAGGTTTTCATCTTTCAAGCTCTTCTCCCCTCTGAGACCAGGCACTAGTGTAGCTAGACAGGAGGTGTTTGGCTCTGATGGTGTGATTTGAATAGTACTGTTTGAAGATTCAATTTTTCAAATTGCTTCACCTAGAAGGTTCACTTATACTTGGATACTAATATCATTTGCTTTAACCTTCTCAACTTAAAAGCTTCTTCCTTGAAATGAAATGCACGACAGTCATTTTAGGACATAAATATGTATTTTTGTGGAAACCCTAAACTTATATATACACAATTATATTTCAAAAAGAGGAGCTTTTTTTTTTTTTTTGAGGCAGGGTCTCATATAGTTCAGGCTGGCCTTGAGCTCACTTTTGTAGCCCAGGCTGGTCTCGAACTCACACTGATCCTCCTGCCTCAGCCTCCCAAGTGCTGGGATTACAGGCGTGAACCACCACACCCGGCCAAGAGGAGCTTTTTTTAACTATTAAAATTTATAGTAGGAAACTGGTACTTCAATTCATCTAAACATTTAGGATCATTAAATAATAATGTTGACATTAGAACAAGTCCAGATTTGAACCCTAGGTTTAGTGCAGAAAGCCAATAATGTAAAAATCTTAGCCCATTTTGTAGAATGTAGAGAGATGTAGAGAGATGACATCTTTCAGTGTTGAATAAGACAGTAGTGGCCCGTTGCTGGTACTCTTTTTACAGAACATGGAAGTGCCACTCATGTTTATGGTTAGAAACTTCCTGAAGCCATGATAGTCTACATTTTTCTTATACTCTTTGGTGACAGATCTGTGTAAGCATGTGATCAGACACTGACCTTTAGTTTTTATCATCTGTGCCTGTAGCTCTGGATTTTCCTCTTCAAATATGTTTTTTTATTTTCTTTACTTTGGATGTAACCTTCATGATTTTTTAAAATTTAAATATATAGGATACAGGGTGTCACTACATTGTTCAGACTTGTAGTTATCCTCCTGTCTCAGCCTCCCCAGTACTAGGATTATAGGGGTGCACCACCACGTCCAGTTCTGAGGGTGGCATGGCATGTGGTATATGGGATCGAACTCAGGACTTTGCACTTGCCAAGCAGGCACTTCGACTGCTAAGCTGTCTCCTTAGTCCCAACCTTCATGATCTTGGTAGTTTACTAGTAATTTGATTTTTGATCCTGGTACTGAAGATAATCAAAAGTAGAAATATTTGGGGCTGTTAGCAGTTCTTTCACTATTATCTTCTTGTTATACAGTGACAGTCTACATTATGTATATAGGATATTTCTCCTAATTGTTACTTTATGAATCCTTTTTTTTTTTGCGGGACTGAGGTTCGAACTCACAATGTTGCACTTGCCAGGCAGGCACTTGTGGCACGAAGCTATCTCCCCGGCCCCTCAATGAATCCTTTGAGGGGTTAAAAATAGGATGTTTACAAACATGACTACAATTAATATCTGAGTTCTGGCGCACATGAAGAAAAAGCCTTTAATGGAGAATCATCTTAATGTTCTTGATATGTTCTGGTTTTGTGTGTGTTCCTTGGTGTCCTCATTTTTGTTAAATTACATGTTGCAATCTTTTGGAGAGTGAAAGTGATTATCAAAAAAATCATAGACTTTGGTGACAGTGGTTTCTTTCCATTCTATTTTCTTCTTCTTCTTCTTCTTCTTTTTTTTTTTTGTCTTTTTGAGACAGAATCTTGCCATGCAGTTGAGGCTGGCCTTGAGCTCACTTTTGTAGCCCAGGCTGGTCTCGAACTTGCACCAATCCTCCTGCCTCAGCCTCCTGAGTGCTGGGACTACAGACATGAGCCACCACGCCCGGCTCTTCTTCTCCTTCTTCTTCTATTTTTTTTTTTTTTTTTCTTTGTGGTACTGGGGATTGAACTAAGGATCCTATGCTTGCCAGGCAAGTGCTTTATTCTACTGAGCTATTTACCCAGCCCTGACATTCTATTTTCAAGGATTAATGATAAGTATCAGATGAATTGACCTGCTTCTAGATTTTACTAGAACTTAGCCAGAAAAGAAAGAAAAGAGAAACAGAGACAGACACACACAGAGAGAGAGACAGACAGACAGACAGCAGAGACAGACAGAGACAGAAAATACAGTCCCTATTGTTTTTTTCCCCCTCGAGGCCAGGGTTCAAACTCACAACCTTGCACTTGCCAGACAGGGACTTGTGCCATGGAGCTAAAAGACAAAATACAAAGGAGATAGAACTTGTGTATGTATACCGTCTACTCATCTTAAACCATCAATACCTCTTAGTTAAAGAAAAATAAGGTCCAAGCAAGAATGGAAAGAGTTCCTAAATGATTTTTATAAGCCATTTTTAAAAATTGCAAAATTACCTTTGAAAAGACAATTTTAGTATTTGAATCTTAAGACAGTTTTACAGTTGTTGCTTAGTTGAAAAAATATAAAGCAGTATTAAAATTTGAACAAATAAATGTTGCATTTGGGCCTGGCAGGATCGCTCAGTGGTCTAAAGCGCCTGCTTAGGAAAGCTTAGGCCGGCTGCAGGGACCTCGGTTTGATCCCTGGCACCACATGCTGTGGCAGCCCTGCCCTCAGGGCAGGCTGAGCCGGCCGTAAAATAAATTAACAAAAGTTCTGAAACAAGAAAATAAATAAAATTTTTTAAAAATATTGCATTTATACTTGGTAAATGATAATTTTCTGTCTTTTCCTAATGCAGTTTTATAATAGTCCATCCTATCAGAATCAGTTTTTGGGGTGTTTAAAAACTGGATTTAAGTTGATAAATACAATTAAAGGACTCTATATTGGTATTACTGTGCAAGTCATTCTAATTTCTCATGGATGGTAAATATTGATCGGTTTGTAATATACTGCATGTGTATTGATTCAGCCTAAATTCATCACCTGCCTTTCAGGTTATGGGAAGCTGGTTGGAAACAGCGATACTATAAGAACAAATTTGACGTTGATGCAGCTGATGAGAAATTCCGCCGTAAAGTTGTACAGTCTTACGTTGAAGGACTTTGCTGGGTTCTTAGATATTATTATCAGGTACTCAAATATATTCCTTTAATTTTCTACCTAGCCATTTTAGAATGATTTATGTCATAATTATAATATTGAATATCCTCAAGTAAAATTTGTAAAGCTTCATATTCATAAATTTATTACCACTCATATTTGTTTGTAAAGACTTTGAAGTTCCTTGGTTATTAATATATAAATAAACCTAGTTTTTGTTGTAAATTTTTAACATCATGAGTACTTGTTTTTTTAATTGTTGTACTGGAATTCAACTCAATGCATTCACATTGAAAAACATTTATCTTAATTTTTTTAATTTTCAGATAGAGTCTCACTAATTTGTTAAGTGGCCCAAGCTGGGATTGTACTTGCCATCCTCCTGCCTTAATTTCCCAGAGTGCTAGGATTACAGGCTTGAGCCATCACACAGCTATACTTGAGTAACTTTATGCAATATATCTTTTAAGAAGATTAAAGTTTAGGGGGTTTTAAAAATTGGAGTTTAAAAATAACCAGAAAATTAATTTCTAGTCACTGACAGTAAAAGACACATTCTGGGAAAGAGCAGTGAACATCTGAGAGGAGTTTCAACAGTCCATCTCCTCCTAACATGGTCATAGTACAGGTAGTGAACCCTGATCCAGTTTATCTGTATCTGACTTGAATCTTGTGGTAGTTGGGATATCAGATTTGTGAGAGAGCTGTCAGACACACTGAGGAGTGTGCCCTGTAGTTGATACCTCACTTCATCCTGTGAGCCAGGTTGTGTGATTTGACCAGAGAGATTAAATTCATTGGTAAGCAGCACATAGTGAAATGCTCTAAATAGATAACAAATACTGTGAAATATTCTATTTGCATGTCTTATTCTTACTGTCATGGTTTTAATTCATTAGGCACAAAGTCCAAACACATCAGAAAGTCTTTTCTGTGAGTGTAACTTGCTTCTGTTTTCATTTTGATGTTTACTCAAATTTATTGTCAAGAGAAAACTGCTAACATGAAAATACTGTAGTATGTGATGCAGACACTGTGGCACTTGCTCATAGTCTCTCCAGAACTGGAGAGACTGAGGTGGGAGGATGACTTGAGTCCAGGAATTCAAGGCCAGCTTGGGCCAAATAACAAAACCCTATCTCAAGAGGAAAAAGTAATGGTGGTTTGTAAAATGAAACTTGGTTGTTTAAACTTTTGAACCACAATTCCAGTGTTGTCCCCAGTCTCTTTCTTGCTCAGTCTCTTAATCCTGTCAAGTTGACAACAAGGATTAACTGTCACACTGTGTTTTATAAATAGAGTATATAGAGTATTATAATAGATGTATCATCTCTTTTTTTCAGTGTCCCTCATTAATACAAGGTGTGTGTCTGTGTATGTTTATGTTTTTAATGATTCTAGGGCTGTGCTTCCTGGAAGTGGTATTATCCATTCCATTATGCTCCTTTTGCTTCGGATTTTGAAGGTATTGCAGATATGCCTTCTGATTTTGAGAAGGGTACAAAACCGGTAAGCTTGATTAGATAGAATTGATAAAACAGAACTTTGAATTGATACTAATTTTGAGTTTTTAAACTTATTTTTTTCTTTTACAGTTTAAACCACTGGAACAACTTATGGGAGTTTTTCCAGCTGCAAGTGGTAACTTTCTACCCCCATCATGGCGGAAGCTCATGAGTGATCCAGTGAGTCTCTTAGTACTTTGAGTTGGTGGGTTTTTGTTGGATATTTTATTCACATTAGTTACAGTTGATTTTGCATCTCACCATTAAAAATCTGAGGTCCAGAAACAAAGACTTTGAATTGTTTGGTATATTTTTTACAACATGTAATTTTTATCCCTGCTTCCTTTGGGCAGGAGTACCTATCCAATAAGTAAAATTGGTTTGTGGTCAGCCTGTGTGTAAGTCTTTATTTGTTTTAGTCATATATAATGGTTTCTGGAGTTCAGAACTCTTAACTTGCTTGAAATCACATCTGAACTGGTATTGTGTGCTAGAAAGAAAGACCTAGCCAGGAAGTACAGAGTGTTAAAGGAGATAAATCCTTCACTATCTGCCTGCCTGTGGCTTACAGTTGTCATTTTCTACATTTCCTTTCTCCTTTTTATCTTTCAAATATAATTATAAATTTCAGATTACTACTTCTGGAATTAATGATTTCATTGCTTAAACTTTTTAAAGAAGGAATGGACCTCATTTCCTGTTCCGCTCTGATAAATGGAATGGAAGTCATAGCAAATAAACAGAGTGATGTGACTTTTGTTTTGGTTCTTTACTTTTCTCCCTGGCATAGGATTCTAGTATAATTGACTTCTACCCTGAAGACTTTGCTATTGATTTGAATGGGAAGAAATATGCATGGCAAGGTAAAAATTATTCTTTCTTCTTTTTACAAAGCTTTCATTAAAATTGAGCAGTCATTACTTATGGGATGAAAGAACTCTGGAAAAGATTTTTTAGAATTACAGTACATATGAAAAGTTGGCATTTGTCCATCCCACCTATAATCAGCCATTATTAATTTTAATAATTTATAATATTCTAATAAATGGTTAACTAGTTTGAAGTATGTCAGTGATTAAGTCTGTTGTTGTCTTGTGGTTACTCAGTACACTTGTTCTACCCTGTAGTTTGTTATTACATTTCAAGATTGCTAGGAGAGAAACATGGTAATGTCCATGTGGGGTTCACTTGTTCTTTATGGAAAACTGTCTCAGTGCTGAAAATTCTTTTTCTCCCTCATCCATTCAAGACTGAATCCTGGGCCTTCACACTGAGCTACATCCTCTGCCTTGTTTTTTTGGCAGGGCCTCACTAAATTGCCCTCACTGTACTTATCTTGACTACCTTTGGGCCTCAGCCTCCCAAACTGCTGTATTATAGGCCAGTGCCACCATACCTGTATATTGTGGGGAAACATTGAAAAATATACTAGTAACTTTTATTTAATATGAATACTTGACATTGATCATGACTTTACCTGTTAACTTTTATTCCTTCTATTAACAGACCTTTCTTTTGAGGAATGGGAATATAAGATTAGTACTAAACTTGAAGTGCTGGCCAGCCAAATAGCTCAGCAGATTAAAGCACCTGCAAGCAGGTGCGGGGCAGGGGGTTCAAAGTCTGAGCCTGTCCTGCCAGTCCTGCCCCTGGGGCACACTGAGATGGCGATGGAGACTGGGTGTGGTAGCATGTGTCTGTAATCCCAGCTCGTGGAAGGCTGTAAACAGGCTGATCACTATGAGTGATCTAGTAGTGAGAGCCTGAACACCCTGTATACCCTTCCTAAATAAAGAAAGAAACAAACTTGAAATGCTTACCCAATTAACATATCTTGGAAAGTGAATGTAAAAAAAAAATGATAAAACTCTGAGAGCCAGCCTCTAAGCTAGGCATTATTTCTTATCAAAACCTCCTTTCATTAGACTATTTTAACCTTTTTTTCTGCTCCATGTTTTTCTAGGATAGTAAGCAAGTTTGGTAAAACCACATCTTTAGTTTTCCTTGATGAGTATAGTGGGAATGACCAACCAGTGAAATGAGTTATAAAGAATGGTAGGGCAGAGGGGCATAAAAAGTCATTTTACAGGTTGAGAATTTTTATCTCATCAGCTTCTAACATTGGCTTTTGGTTTGCTTTGGTAGTAGAGATTTCCAGTTACTTCCTTGGAATGATAATGAGAAAGGTAGGCTAGGTGGGGCTGTAGAAAGCATTCTTATGTGTGGACAGGTTGACATCTCAGGTGGGTTTTGAAAAAGCTTTATAGAGGGAGGATATTTTGATGTGAGAAGTGTAGGAGAATGAGAGCAAAAATAATGGGTTCCTGGAAAGTAAATAAATATATTTATGTATTTGTTAAATATTATACATAAGGAAATAATTGCATCTTTGCCTGCATTTAAAAATAAATAATTAGGGGCCCGGCAGGATGGCTCAGTGGTCTAAAGTGCCTGTAGGCGGCTGTAGGGACCGCGGTTTGATCGCTGGCACCACATGCTTCGCCAGCCCTGCCCTCAGGGCAGGCTGAGCCGGCCATAAAAACAAATAAAAGTTCTGAAACAAGAATAAAATAAAATAATTTTTTAATAAATAAATAAATAAATAAATAAATATCTACCAACTCTATCGTGGTAGCAATTTGTGTCACTGACAAGAACTATTTTTTATGTAATTTAACTCAGGGGAAATAAGGTAAAGTGCCAGTTTCTCCACATCCTCACCAGTATTGTCATCCTAACGGGAAATGCTGTTTTATTGTGTTTTTGATTTTCATTTCCCTAGCTTATGAGTACTATTGAACATAGTTCTGTGTTATTGCTTGCCATTTGTATATTGGCTTTGGAGAAATGTCTGTTCAGTGTTCAAATGCACATTGAAATTTTGCCCCTTAAAATTGTGTTGGTTTGATTTTTTTTGTTGTTGCATCTTTGAAATTCTTTACAAAGTCTGGCATTAACCCCTGTGTCTTAGTTACTCTTCTCTTGTTGCTGGTACAAATGCCCAGCAAAATGAAGGAAGAAAGGAAAGGTTTATTGAGCTCACAGTTACTGGATGTTTCAGTCCATATTATAGCTGGCTCCAAGGCAGAGTGGCACATGGCAGAGGACAATCTTTCATGGTAGCAGCTAAGAGCAAGAGAGCAAAGGGAGAAGGGTAGCAGCAGCTCAAGCAGCTAACTTCTCTTCCTTACCTCAAAATGCAAATCACCTGCCCCAGGGGAGGTGCAGCACCCACACCCACAATAATCAATCACAAATTCCAGAAACTGCCCCATAATTGTGTGAGGCTTTGGGGAGACACAAACCATAACACCTTGTTAGACATGATTTGCATATATTCCATTCTGCATGTGTTTTTCACTATTGTTCTGGTATCCATTGATGCACAAAATATTTTAATTGGGATAAAGTCTAATTCATCTGTTTTTTTGCTGTGTTGTATCCAAGAAATCATTGTTAAGTCTGATGTAAATCTTTCTCTGTGTTTTGTTCTTTAAGTTGTATCTTAGCTCGTCTATTTAAATCTTTGATGTTTGAGTTACTTCTTATGTGGTATAAGCAAAGAATTAAACTTCATTCTTTTACTTGTGACTGTCCAGTTTTCTTAGCACCAATTGCTGAGAAAATTGTTTCCCGCTGAGTAGTCTTGACAGTTGTCAAAAATCAGTTGACTGTATATGCAAGACTCTCCAATCAATTCTGTTGGTCTATATTATGTCTTATGCCAGTACCATACTCTTAATTACTGTGGTTTTGTAGTAAGTTTACTGTAGTAAATTTTGGTCAGAAATTTGATGTTCCAAATTTATTCTTGTTCAGGCTTGTTTTGGCTATTTGGAGTCCCTTGAGAGTCAATATGCATTATATGACAGGTTTAAATTTTGATATTTTAATTTATATTGTATGCTAATATTTATACTTACAGCAAAAAAAATTGAGGTAAAAGTATTACTAGGAAATGTAGTTATATCTCCATTAACATTTTTTAAACATGGTGGACGTAATGGCAATACAGTACTAGGTTAAATTCTTGTCCACTTGGAGTGCAGGTAGAAAACAGATAGAAAATAAAATATATCTAGGTTCTTCAACATTTTTTCTTTTTTCAAATGTATTTGATATAGGGTCTTGCTGTGCAGCTCAGACTCACAGTGATCCTCCTGTTTTTAGCCTCACCAGCACTGGGATTACAGGCATGCGCCACCACTAACCTTCTCTAAGGTGAGGCCAGCATAGCCTGTGATGCTGAGTATGGAGCCTTGGTCCCTGAGCTTGGCTAAGCAGGCACTTAATTACTGAGCTGTCTTGCCTGCCCTTTTTTTCAATATTCTTAAGTGAATAATTAACAATGTTATATGGAAATTAATAACAGTACTTGGGCTTATGAGTTAGCTCAGCAGACTAAGAACCTGCTTTGCCAAGTACAGGGACGGATGAAGGTTCTGTTCTTCTATCCTATATGCCCCAGCAGCCCTGCCCCTGGGTGCCCTGCGCCTACCAAGTCTGGTCATGGTGGTGCACACCTGTAGTACCAGCACTGAGGAGGCTGAAAACAGGAGGATCACTACAAGTCTGAGCTGTATAGTGAGACCCTATACCAAATACATGAAAAAATGGAAAAATAAAACAGTGCTACATCCTTATTGTACATGTTTAATATAGGTATACAGCATCATAGAACATTTTGTGAGAACAGATTAAGTTAATTTGACCTCAGCAACAGAGTAGCAAGTTTTGACTCCAGAGCTCATATCTGCTCTCTGAAAGTAACTGTGCTTACCTGATCATAACCCCACCCACAGTGTGTTTGAGGTAAGGGTTGAGAGGGTTAAGTGAAGTAATGAGTGTGGCTTATTAAGTGGTTGGATGCTGGTCTCATTTTTTACTACCCACGCATTCTCAAGCACTCTTGTTGTTGTTGCTAGAGTAAGGCATTTCATTCTACCCTGGTCACTAGGTTGATTTGTTGCTTGGTAACTTCATTGCTGTCAGTAGCACTGCAAGTTGCTCACAGACTGGATTTGGCTTCTGAAAGTATAGGAAAGTCTTATTGTAGGAAAGTCTGCAGATGATTTTTTAAGATTTTAAATCTTAAGAGAAAATGAAAGCTAAATGATGCTGTAGCTTCTTGTTTATGTATTTCTCATAAATGAAAGAAAAACTTAAGTCTTCTTTGACTCCATAGGGTTTTTTTCCTCACTCAGCAAGTAGATACTAACATTTTCAAAAGTCAGAGTAGGGCTGGGGATATAGCTCAGCAGCATAAACACCTGCCTCGCAAGAGCAAGTTCCTGAGTTTGAACCCTGGGACCACAAAACAAAACAAAACAAGCCATAGTAGACCTTACTTTCTTTAAAACTTCAAAAATTATCCTTATAGTAAATTAACATTTCCTTATTTTGAAAGTATAGCAGCTGAAATGTTAATGACAACTTTGGTAACCTTTTTACCTCTCATAATTGTCAAATGTCATACGGTTACCAGTGGTAGTAGTTTCAAAATTATGTAGCTCTATTTAGCATTTGTCTTTGCTATTTGACTTATATTTTTCATTTAGCCAAAATACTGTTGTCTCTTCAGATTTTGTTGGCAATATCGGCAGTTGAGTTCAGGGTCTTATGCTTGCCAGGCAAGCACTTACTCCATTGAGCTATCTCCTCACCCCTTAGCCAAAATATTATTGTGACTGTGTAATAGCAGAATGTATAAATATTTCAGTAGCTTTGTTCATTTTTGTAGTAATAGATATTATGTCAGTCATAAGCTTCTGAGATTTGTGCACATAAGTCCACAGAAAACAGAGCTCTTAATTCCAGCAAACTCTAAAGGATCATTTTGAATCCCATATGTTCCATTCCTGCTCCAGGTTATTTAAGCAAGTCTGTAAAGACTCTTTATGTATAAATGAGTTAGGAGGCTTTAAAATACCAGCAGCCTGCTATTGAATTTTGGAACTTGAAAGAGACCTTCTTTATTGTCTAATGGCATAGAATTTCTGCATATTTCAGTTAAATAACTTCCTTGTTCAAGAGAAGAAACTAAGTACCAGAAAGATGACAGAGCAACCCCCGGGGCCCAAGAGGATAGGTGTCCTGCCAGAGGCACCTTCTAGCAAGCAAGGCTGGGGCACAGACTGTTGCCTGGTGTATCCTTTATCATGTCATCTGAAAATTGTATTGACACACAGGTTTAGAAAGCAGAGCATTCCATATGAGCTTTCTTAGAGTACAAAGGATACAGGGTCCTGGAGAGATAGCCCAGAGGAATAAGCGCCAACCTGGCAAGTACAAGGACCTGAGTTCAATCCCTGGCCCCACATGCTGGGTGCGCCGTCTCAGCTCTGATTCTCTGGGTGTGCTGTCTCCGCCCCAGCTGAAAAAAAAAATGCAAAGAATACAGAGGATGTTTCTTTTACCCTCATGTACAAAATTTTTGCGTCTGAAGTTTGGCTGAATGACGTAGAGGTCAGTTCAGTGGGGAGAGTCTATCAAAAGATTTACTTGAATCAGTGCTAGCTACAATGGTTTGTATGTTTGCTTCTCCAGGTGTTGCTCTGTTGCCCTTTGTGGATGAGCGGAGGCTGCGAGCTGCCCTGGAAGAGGTGTACCCAGACCTCACTACAGAAGAGAGTAAGACTTGCAAGGCACACACAGTCAACACCATGTTTGTGTATTGTAGGCTGTGCATATCTCTGCAAAATTGGGTGCCCCTCCTGTTCATCACATTTTCCTTTTTGCTTCCAACTCTATTATCTATAAATTGAGTAGCACATAAAGATTTTTTAACATGCATCTTCATTAAATTTATGAAAACCAACATATCCAGAATATCCTTTGGCTTTTTTTTTTATTGTGTAACATGAACACATAAAGGATTTTTTTTTTGTTTTGCCTATAAAGAACGTGCTTGTAGGGCGCGGCGGGATGGCTCAGTGGTCTAAAGTGCCTGCTTGGGGAAGCTTGGACGGCTTCAGGGACCGTGGTTCAATCCCTGACACCACATGCTGCGCCAGCCATAAAAATGAGTGAATAAACAAACAAAGGTTCTGAAACAAGAATAAAAATAATAAATAAAATAAAAAATTCTTGGGGCTGGGGAGATAGCTCCGAGGCACAAGTGCCTGCTGGGCAAGTGCAAGGTCGTGAGTTCGAACCCTGGTCCCACAAAAAAAAAAAATAAAATAAAATAAAATAAAAAATTCTTTAATAAAGAATTCTTTAATAAAGAAGGTGCTTGTTTCTTCCGTTGAAAGAAGTATTTGCCCCTTGAATGCTCCATTTGAAATGTTACTTTGTAATTACTACTGACAGTAAAAGGTATTTAGATGGGGAAATGCAAAGCTCTATCAGAACTTTTATTTTGTACCATTTTAAGTATGTAAGAAACAATTTATCATCTATCTTGAGGATAATCTTTATCATCAGATGATATACTTAGTATTTCCACAGGGAATGCATACATTTTCTTATACTAAGATATCCAGTTTGTAAACACTATGCTAGAACTAAGTTTTTAAAATTTAGATGTTTTTCTCAGTTATATTCTCAAAAAAGAAAGAAAGAAAGAAAGGAAGAAAAGAAAAGACTGGGACGATAGCTTAGCAACATAAGCACCTACCTGACAAATACAAGGTCCTGAGTCCAATCCCTGCTACCAAAAAAGCAATTAAAAAAAACAAATGGGTTATAGGTAGAGATACTTGATGTGTGATTTTTCTTCTATTCTTACTTCATCTCAGACAGAAGAAACAGCCTTGGAGGTGATGTTTTGTTTGTGGGGAAGCATCACCCACTCCATGACTTCATTTCAGAGCTGTACCGAACAGGTTCCACAGAGGTAAGATAGACAGACACCTGGTTAATGAAAAATGCATTTAAAAGAATTTTTAGTAAAGCATAGCAGCTACTATGTCTAGAACTTTCATCTCATCATAGAGAAAATCTGTACCCATTAAACAAGATCAGGGGCCGGGGAGATAGCTCTGTAAAGGTCCTGAGTTCAGTCGCCCATACCTCAAAAAAACTCAGACAGTACTCGCCCATTCCACTATCCCTCTACACTCCATTGCCTCTCTCTTATTTTTCTTTTCCATGAATTTACCTCTTCTTTGGTACCTTCTGTGAATAGAATCACACAGTTTTGATCTTTTGTGTGTGGTTTTTTTTTTTACATAATGTAAAGTTTTTAACATTCATCCATATTGTAGTATGTACCAAAATTTTACTCCTTCTTATGAATTAATACTTTTTCACTTACATTTGTAAGCCATATTTTCTTTTTTTCTTCATGTCTTGATCCTTAAATTATTTCCACCATTTGGCTTTTGAGTGTACAAGTATCTTCTTGAGTCCCATTTTCCACTCATTTGGGTGTAGAGTATAATTGGAATGCATCTTTCTATAGCCAGTGGACGTCCCACCTGAACTTTGCCATGGGATTCAAGGCAAGTTTTCTTTGGATGAAGAAGCTGTTCTTCCAGATCAGTAAGCATTCATTTGTATATATTTGAGGTGAAGGCTTTAGTTAGCCTTGCTGTTTAATATTTTATTTTCTAGTACTAGTGAGGAGAGAAAACAGTTTGGACTAAAAGAGGCTTGACATATAGTACCTTGTAAGGGGGCCTCTGGAGGCCCTTGGAACTCTGTTAGAAGCATTCACAGGGTCAGAATTATTTTCATAATCTCAGATACTGTGATGTTACTTGATTATTTCATTCTGTTTTTGAATACAGTGTTTTCCAGAGGCTAAATCAAATCAAATATATTAAGAAATGGCAATCAGAAGCAAAGAAGAGAATCTAGTTGTTGGATAGCAAGCCAGATACTGCTTTTTAAAAATGTGAAACAGTGATATGCTTCTCATTTATTTTTGTTTCACTTTGTAAAATAAAATAGTTCTTTTCCATTAAGATGCAATTTATGTTAACATGTGACAGGTTTGCTTTTAATTTAGTCTTTTTAAAATTTCTTAATTTTAATAGATAAATACTGATAGGGATAACCAACATAAACAAAAGCTCTTGAGCAATTCTTAAAAGTGTAAAAAAAGTTTTGTCAACTGGGTTTGAGAACTGCTGCTTATAAGTATGCTCATGAGTGGAATTGTTGACCATGGGGTGTGTGTATCTTCATTTTTTCTAGGTCATTACTGGGTGTTTTTTTTTTTTTTTTTGCGGGACCGGGGTTCAAACTCATGACCTTGCACTTTCCAGTCAGGCACTTGTGCCTCAGAGCTATCTCCCCAGCCCCACTGGGTGTTTCTTGAAGTGGTTATTACACTATGTTATAATCCCAGCAGCAGTTTATGAGAGGTCATGTTGTGCTGCATTTTTTTTTTTTTTAAATTTTAAAGGAAGGATCTACAGGATGTTCAGTGTCTCACTATTAGATCGGACTCGTAGTGATCTGCCTGTTTACAGCCTCCCAAGAGCTGGGATTATAGGCATCCACCACCATGCTTAATCTCAATTGTTCTCTCAACATGTCCTGGAGGCAAGGCTGGAACAGCAAGTACAGGGTTCAAACCCTTGACCCTTGCCCTGCATTCTGACAAACCCATGAACTACTATGACGTTTTTATTTGGTGGTTGCTTATTGGCATGTTACGCACAATTTACAGTAGCATTTTTTGTTCACTAAGAAATATAAAATGCCTTATGGCTAATGGTTAACCATTTGATTTTTCTCATTTATGAAGTACCTCCTCTTTTCCTTTTTCCCACTTTTGGTTTGCAAAAGTTGGTTGGTTTTTTTTTTTTTATGAATTCTGACATCAGCTCATGTGTATGAGTTGGTAAATAAGGAAGACAAGGTCGCTTTTGAAAATTTAAGTGGTCATTGTTTTTGTTAGTGCATTTTAATCATTTTTCTAAAGCCTAATAAGCATAGCAACATCTTACTTCCACTTACCTAGCAGGCTATGATTTACAAATAGGTGTTCTCCTTTCATTTGCCTTCAGAGTAGTGTGTTCTCCTGTTCCCATGTTGCGGGATCTGACACAGAACACTACAATCAGGTAAGTTTTCCAAAATTCATAGCTGTTGTTCAGAATGCAGCTCAATACTTGCATGTACATTTTAAAAGACCTTTGATTCTGAGGAAAATGGCAGCTGTTAATGCACCAGTTCTTTGTGATTGGAGAGTCCCTGTGCTACAAACCTCCAAGCAGAGCCTCTTGACTTTAAATTATGTATATTGTTAAGGTTACTGATTGAGAAAGCATGCTTATCTGTTTTCTGGTTTCCCCTGACAACCTCTAATTCTTCCTGGATTATGAAAGGCGGAGGCAGAGTAGGAGTTTCCAATACATAGCAGGCAAACAACTTTCCTATATTATAATGGACTGTTAATTTTTGCAGTCTTGACTCTGTAGAATTTAAAACAAAAATGTTATGTATTATGTTTCAGTTAGAATGAGATAGATTGTTCCCATCTCTTTTAAATTTATAAAACATTTTTATCAATAGTTGTAAATTTACAGGTCTCATTTCTGTAGTCCAGAAAACGTACATATCCCTCAGTTTTTCAGTAGTGACATCATCTCGTGTTGAGTAAAAGTAATGTAAAATGTAATAGCACAGTTTAGCATGTGAAATCATTCTTAACTATTCATCTGTGTAAAATAATCAATGATCTTGATGGCTTAACTTATGGAGATATTTCTCAGGTATTCAGGAATTTGTTAAAAGCTTAATTCCAAATCTTCCTTTCTCACTCATTTTTATGATTTCTCTCCCACTCTGAGAATATTTTATATTTTTCATTGTGAAATTTAAACATTTTATTTCTTGTCTTCAATTGATTTCCATAGTAGCTGACTGCCATTCTAGAAAGCCTTTTATATGAAGAAAACTATTCTGTGTTGGGAAAATCTGTCTGACCAGTTGCTTTCACTTAATCTTTATATGATTTTAGTTTACATGCAACTTGTCATGCTGTATGCTTTTGTTAAGGGCAGAGCATGGACTGTAGAGCTGCACTTCTTGGCTCATCATGGCCATCTGGCTCTAGCAGTTTCAGTGTGGACACTGGATTTTTGCTCCAGGGTCTCTGGCTCTTAGGCCACTTAATTGCTCTAGTTCTCTCATTGGGTTTTTGCTTGTTTCTCAGTTTTGCTGCATCCTTTTAAGAGCCTTCCTGCCTTACTATCTAGAAATAGTGCATTGAGCATAACTTTCTAAGTGAAGATAGGGCTGGAGAGATAGCTCATTAGAATAAGTGCTTGCCTGGCAAGCGCAAGGGCCTGAGTTCAATCCCCAGTTCTGCAAAAACTAACTAACTAACTAGATAGACAGATAAAATTTAAAAACTAAGTGAAGATAAACTTGTTAGAGGAGAGTTATGGAATCACTGGACAGATCCTAGAATTTGTGTTTTGGCAATGATAGTATTTTTGGTTGGTTTGAACTTGAAGTACAATTTGGTACCCATTGTATTTATTAAATTTATAAAACAAGTCTTGGATCTTGCTGTGTAGTCAAGTGTATATTGAAAATAGCTCAGACAAAAATTGATTTTATTGAACTTCCTAAAGGACTTACAAAGGACCAAAGTTAAATTTTATTTCATGAGGTTATATTCAGTGTGTTCTCTAAGGGTAATGTTGGACTGAGATCCAGTTTATTGGAGTTTTTTGTGTGTTTGCTTGATTCTGGTCTTGTTGTCCATGCCAGTATTATATTTGTTTTAAAAATAAAAATCTAAAATTACAGGGCCCGGCGGGATCGCTCAGTAGTCTAAAGCGCCTGCTTGGGGAAGCTTGGGCAGCTTCAGGGACCATGGTTCGATCCCCGGCACCACATGCTGTGCCAGCCCTGCCTTCGGGGCGGGCTGAGCCAGTCATAAAAAATAAGTGAATAAATAAACAAAAGTTCTGAAACAAGAAAAAAATAATAATAAAAATTAAAAAAAAAAATCTAAAATTACAGTCTGGGGGCCCGGCAAGATGGCTCAGTGGTCTAAAATGCCTGCTTGGGAAAGCTTAGGCAGCTTCAGGGACTGCGGTTCTATCCCTGGCACCACATGCTGTGCTAGCCCTGCCCTTGGGGCGGGCTGAGCTGGCCACAAAAATAAATTAATAAACAAACAAAAGTTCTGAAACAAGAAAAACAAATAAATAAATAAATAAAATTCTAAAAAAAAATAAAAAATTACAGTCTGTATTGTTAGTTGCCAGTTGGTCTAGTTCAGTGGTTCTCAACCTGTGTGTCTCGACCCCAGCGGGAGTCGAACGACCAAAACACTGGGGTCGCCTAAAGCCATTGGAAAATATATAATGCATATCAGGTATTTACATTCCGAATCATAACTGTAGCAAATTACAGTTTTGAAGTAGCCACCAAAATTATTTTTTGGTTCGAGGTCACCGCAACATGAGGAACTGTACTGTGGAGTCACGGTATTAGAAAGGTTGAGAACTACTGGTCGTTTGACTTCTGTATTTTGTTCGTCTTCTCTGTGTGGATGCATCTAGGACCCCATTCCATATTTGAGAAATTGTTTCCTTGAATTTAGGTTGATTATTCCCACTCCTTTTGATTTTACCTGTAGTGTTGAGGAAGCACACTATACAAGTTGCTGCAGTACCCTGAGTTCGCAGAATGACCGTTAGAAACACAGTCACCTGTGATCTGGGATATCTCCCTGTGTCTGTTTTGTTTTCATAAGTCATTTGACGTAACAGTAGCTTGATTTTGAAAGAACTGAAGCTATCTTTCATTTTCCTCATGCTCATCTTTTACCATTGAAATTTGCCAACACATAGTATCTTTGGAATAATTCTTGTTAACTTTAAATGTCTAAACCTTCTGGCATACCATTTTATTGTATTTTTATTTTTATTTATTTATTTTTTTCTTGTTTCAGAACTTTTGTTTATTTATTTTTATGTCCTGCTCAGCCTGCCCTGAGGGCAGGGCTGGCACAGCATGTGCCTGGGATCGAACTGCGGTCCCTGCAGCCACCTAAGCTTTCCTAAGCAGGCGCTTTTAGACCACTGAGCCATCCTGCCAGGCCCCATCTGAGATACAATTTTAAATTATAGAAGTTACCTTCCTAGGACAGCAGCACAATTTCTGTTTACTTGGCAGGCTATGTGTTCTTACCCTTGAATACTTGTATTTTCAAAGCTAGTTATGACTTAGTAGAGCCATGGCTCTGTGTCTGTACCCCACTCCTTTTCTCTACCTACCCATGGCCTACCCTTTTTTTGAGACAGGGTTTCACTGTGCAGTTCAGACTGGCCTTGAGCTCACTTTTGTAGCCCAGGCTGGTCTTGAACTTGCACCGATCCTCTTGCCTCAGCTTCCCCAGTGCTGGGACTACAGGCGTGCGCCACCATGCCCAACCCCTCCCTTGTTTTTTTCCCCTGCTGAGACAAGTGCATAATTTATTAATCTTGGCGTGGTATTTTCAGCAGTGATGTTATTAGATACTTTTCTCCTCCATACCACCTAGTGTAGTTCTGAGCCCATGTAAAAACATAAAAGCTCAGTTTATCCCATGTTGGAACCATTATTTGCTGAGTTTTTCCGTGGGCCCCAGAGTTCTTCAGAAAACGCTTTTTCAAACTTTTTGTATTCATCTTTGGATAAGCTAGGTAAGGAATAGAAATCTCTTTAAAAACATTTTTTAAAATTGTAAATATGTGTGAAGATGAACTTTGAAATGCAACCAATCCTACAGCACTTGTAAGGTTCATTGCTGACAAAAAGTAACTCAAAATCAGAAGGCTGGAGAAAGTAGAATACATACAATCAGCAGACTTGATGGTGGAAAGCACTTGGGTATTACTATATAGGACACTGAACTGGTTAACCTCTCCTGCTAGAATGTCACAGTTCTGTAAACTCTCTAAGCACTTAAAATGTCAAGTATATGAATCATGAAATTTTTCCTGTAAAAAGTTTGCTTTGGTATGCTGATTTAACATGAATTACAGCATTTACCAGGGAAAGGTACAATAAAAATAGAACCTTGTATTTGGAATTGTTGACTTCTTCTGCTAAAGGTGCTGGTACTCTCAAATACCATAACATCTCTACAGATAGATCTCAAAGAGAATTGAATCCATGAAAGGTATTGTACATTCCTTTTTCCTTTTCTACTGAGACTGCCACAGTATTTTCTTTTTTTTTTTTTTAAGAATTTTATTTTTTAATTTTTTTTCTTGTTTCAGAACTTTTGTTTGTTTGTTTATTTATTTATTTTTATGGCCAGCTCAGCCTGCCCTAAGGGCAGGGCTGGCACAGCATGTGGTGCCTGGGATTGAACCATGGTCCCTACAGTCTCCTGCAGGCGCTTTAGACCACTGAGCCATCCTGCTGGGCCCCTGCCATAGTGTTTTCTTTTTGCCCACAGTATAGATAAAAGCATTGTTCAGTTGCTTTATTTTATTTATTTATTTATTTATTTTTTTTTTTTTTGTCTTTTTGAGACAGGGTCTCGCTATGCAGTTGAGGCTGGTCCTGCGCTCACTTTTGTAGCCCAGGGTGGTCTTGAACTCGCACCAATCCTCCTGCCTCAGCCTCCCAAGTGCTGGGATTACAGGCGTGAGCCACCACGCCCGGCCAGTTGCTTTATTTTTAATTGTGTTTATGTTTTACATTTTTATTCATTTTGCCTTTGGTGTACTTATGAAAACAGCTACAGAAGTAACAGGGAAGTTGTCTGTCAAGGAAGAGATCTGTTCTGCTACTCTTAGGAGGCTGACCCAGTGCTGGGTGAGCAGTTTTCCTATCCATGTAGCAACAACGAGTAAAAACACCTCTAGTTCACAGAATTAGCTGAAATAGTATAAGCCTGAACATATTCTCTTACAGTACCAAGCAGCCTGTTGGGTCTGTAGGTTGTTCAGAGCTGTTTTTTTGTTTGTTTTCTTTTAGGGGGGTTGGTTGCAGTGCTGAAATTGAATATGGTCCTCTGTGCAGGCTTCTATCATGAGCTACGCCTCTGTAGGCAAGCCCTGTGCTGTGTCACAGCCACCCCCAGGCCTTCCAGGCCTTCTCTTACCTCTTGTCCTTCGTGGACTCTTTAGAACTGCTATGCTCTTCTGCTTGTCTCAGTGTTACTGCTTTCCTTCTCCTGATAAATTCTCCATAGTTAGTTCTTTGATTCTCTAGTGGAAGTCATCAGGGAGTGGTCTGTATTTTTGTTTTTCCTTCAGTGTTCTACTTGTGAGAATTTAAATCATAAACCTGAAAAGTAAAGGAATACTGATACATAAAATTACCTGAGGGTCTTTGCCTGATGAGCCCTCAGCTGTGTCTTTCATGTTGGAATGTTGGAAATATGAGTGATGTTACCACACTGGAAATCATGTTTCCAGAACAACACATCTTAGTGGTTGTTTTTTGTTTTGTTTTGTTTTGTTTTGTTTTTTTTCTGAACTGAGGATTCAACTCAGGGCCTTGTGCTTGCCAAGCAAGTGCTTATTCTGCTGAGCTATTTCTCCAGGCCTCTTAGTGTATGTTATTAAGGAACCAATTAAAATACTAAAGACCTCTCAGCCTAAGGAGATTTACCTTATGTTAAGAGAAAAAGCATCTTCAAAGTATTCTAAAAGACCCAAGGAAAAAGAACACTTTCATCTTTTGTGATCATAAATAGTGTCTTTTGCAGGCTCTGGTGGTGCTTGCCTGTAATGGCAAGGGGAAACTGAGGCAGGAGGATCACTGTGAGTTCAAGTCCAGCCTGAGTCAGTGAGACAGTGTCTCAAAATAAGTAAAAATAATAAGTAGGTAGATAGGCAGAATCTTTTTCTTTTAAGTGGAGATTTCCACACTTACCTTTATTTATTTATCTATCTATTTATTTATTTATTTAAAGACTTTATTTAAATCATTTATTTATTTATATATTTATTTATTTATTGTTTCGCAACCTTTGTTTATTCACTCATTTTTATGGCCAGCTCAGCCCACCCCGAGGGCAGGGCTGGCACAGCATGTGGCGCCAGGGATTGAACCACGGTCCCTGAAGCCACCCAAGCTTTCCCAAGCAGGTGCTTTAGACCACTGAGCCATCCCACTGGGCCCCTCCACATTTTCCTTTAGATGCACCTTTTTATTTCCCTATTGGTTTGTGCTGTACTGAGAATACCATTTATTTTGTTGTATGTGTTAGAGAGATTTGGGGATTATTGTCATTCTAGCTTAAAAGTTTTTACCCTTTCAACATAAGCATGAAAAAGGTCCTGAGTTCAATCCCCAGTACCACAAAAAAGGAAACTAAAACAAAAACCAACAGCATGATAGATGCATTTTTAAAACAATTCTGTTAAGAGAAAGTCATTTAGTACATATCAGATGCCTAAGTGTCTTTCTCTCCCAGAGTTTAACTTTAACTGTCTTATTAAATCACTTACTGAGCTGGGCGTGGTGGCGCACGCCTATAATCCCAGCACTCGAGGCTGAGGCAGGAGGATTGATGTGAGTTCGAGACCAGCCTGGGCTACAAAAGTGAGCTCAAGGCCAGCCTGAACTGCATAACGAGACCCTGTCTCAAAAAGCCAAAAAAAAAAAATCACTTACTGAGGTCCTTCAGGGGTGGTGAACACTACAGTGAGGGCTGGAATTATCTCCTGTCTCAGAGCTGTAACCTTGACTGTTTGAGGTTTTTCAGTTTCCAGTTCGTTTTTGGTGAACATCATCTTAGGCCTTCTCTTGAACTTTGCAGTTCCAGTGCTGCCCTGTGCAGTGCTGGTTGTCCATGCCCTCTTGCAGTACCTCCCCCAGCACCTTCCACAGCACTTCTAGATGGTTCTTTCTGAAATAAATCTCAATCACTTTCACCTTGTTGCCTGTGATGTGGCCTCACTCATTTCTGCTGGGCCCTGTTTCCACACACTTCTACTAGTGCACTTTGGCCTCTACTGCGGGCCTTTCAGAGAATGAAGGCCTGTGCACTTGAAGCATCTGTTGCATGTAACAAGTCACCTGTGTCTGTTTCTCTAGGATGGTGCTGGCTATACAGTGGATTTGCCCTTGGAGAATTGAGAATATAGTATAATCGTTCTTGTGTAGAGTTTTTCTAGCTCCCAGTGAAGGCCTGATCTTCCTTGATCAAGGAAGGTTATGTTTGCTTCCTTTTTTCCTTTCCAAATTTTCCAGTTCCTGGGAATGCACCTGAGGGCCTTGCTCACATGAGTCCCTTGCTGACACTGTGCTATATCTATGGCCCCAAATTTAATTTTTAAAATTGGAATATATATATTCTTATGTATGGGTAAAATGTTGTAATTGGGTAAGCATATACATAGTGTGATCAAATCAGGGTAATTAGCATCTGTCTCCTTGTATTGTTATTTCTATGTTTTGGAAACACTTATGCTTTTTTTTTTTGGTGGTACTGGGGATTGAACTTAGGACCTTGCACTTGCCAGGCAGGTGCCTATGCTGCAAGCTATATTGCCAGCCCCAGCCTCTTTTGTTGTTATTTTGAATATGTAATTGTTGTAGATGAGTTACCCAATTGTGCTCCATGAGAATAGAACTGCCCCTATCTAGCTGTTTTTGATTCCTGTCCCATACCTCCTAGTAATCTACTTCCTTCCTTTCCTAGCTTCTAAAAATATCTTTTAGTTCTTTTATCCACTTTGTTAGCGTTCACAAAAAAGAGCATGCAAATTTGTTTTCTGTCTTCGTTGATTTCTCACTGCTGGGACAAAATACTCAACACACATAAATTAAAAGAGGAAAGGTTCTTTTTTGTGTGTTGGTAACCAGTCAGCCCACCCTGGGGGCAGGGCTGGTGTGGCCTATGTTCTAGGGCAGTGGTTCTTAACCTGTGGGCTGCGATCCTGGCGGGGGTCGAACGACCAAAACACAGCGTTCGCCTAAAGCTATTCCAAATCATAACTGTAGCAAAATTACAGTTTTGAAGTAGCCACCAAAATTATTTTTTGGTTTGGGGTCACCGCAGCATGAGGGGTCGTGGCATTAGAAAGGTTGAGAACCACTGGTCTAGGGAATCAAACCATGGTCTCTGCGCTTGCCTAAGAAGAGGTGCTTTAGATCACTGAGCTCTCTTCCCCAGACTGAGAGGTTCATTTTGGTTCATAGTTTTGTTGTCTTGTTTGTTTTTTGGTCCTTTTAAAATTTTACTGTCTTTTTTTCTGGTTGAAATGTTTTTTTAGGGGAGATTTATTTTTGGTTTGGGTGCCAAGGACTAAACCTAGGGCTTCCAGCTTGCTAGGCAAGCGTTCATAGTTTTTAGAGTTTTAGTCCATAGTTGGTTGCTCTGAGGCAAGGCAGCATGCTAAAGGAGAAATAGTTCATAGCATGGCAGGCAAGAAGCAGTAAGACTTTGTTCTTTTTTAAAAAGGGGGGGG
>PVJA010013186.1:0-50075 GCA_004027025.1 Myocastor coypus | reverse complement strand
TTTTGAGACAGGGTCTCGCTATGCAGCTCAGACTGGCCTTGAGCTCACTTTTGTAGCCCAGGCTCGTCTCGAACTCGCACTGATCCTCCTGCCTCAGCTTCTCGAGTGCTGGGATTACAGGGGTGAAAAAATAGAATCTTAAAAAAGAGAGAGAGAGAGAGAGAGAGAGAGAGAGAGACCTCCTGACTGCCCAGCTAGCATCTAGTTAATCTCGATATCCAACCCTTCCAGGGACTAGTGGCATTTTAATGGAAAGAAATAAATAAGAGGGGCTACAAATAAGTAACAACTGTCAATCTGTCTTGAATTTAATGTGTGACTCTGGGCAAGTCCACCTACCCTCCATCAGCCTACCTGACACAACAAAATACCCTAGATTGGAGCTGGAGCTGTGGAGAACTTGCCTAGCATCTGTGAGGCAAGTTCAATATCCAGTGCATGTGGGCACACTCACACTAAATAAAATAAGTTAAAGCATAGACCAGGTGGCTTTAATAGCAGTACTTATATTCTTTTTTTTTTTTTTTTGGCGGGACTGGGGTCCAAACTCATGACCTTGCACTTGCCAAGCAGGCACTGGTGCCACAGAACTATCTCCCCAGCCCCCAGTACTTCTATTCTCAAAGTTAAAATTGTGAAGGCTGGAAATCCAAGATCAGGACACAAGAATGGTCAGGTTCTAGTCAGAGCTCCTTTCCTACCTTCCAGACAGCCACCTGACTATGTCCACCTATGGCAGAGATAGAGTGAGCTCTCTGATGCCTGTGTTTGTGTGTGTGTGTGTGTGTGTGTGTGTGTGTGTGTGTGTGTGTGTTTGGGGATTTCCCCTGAGATATTATATTCCCAACCATTAAAAAAAAACTGTTCAGGGTCTCACTATGCAGCTTGGACTCTGGTGAGCCTCCTGCTTTCAGCCTTCCCAACAGTGGGATTACAGGTGTGCCGGGGGATCAAATCTTGCTCCCTGCACTTGCCTAAACTTGCCTAAGAAGATGCTTTAGTCTACTGCACTATCTCACCGGCCCACCCAACCCTTTTTTTCCTTTTTTATTTTGAGACAGGAGCTTGCTGTGTGGCTCAGGCTGGGCTTGAATTTGCAATCCTCCTGCCTCAGCTTCTTGAATACTGGAATTTACAGGTATCCATTTGAAGGCTTGGCTTGGTATCTCTTCTTTTAAGTGTACTAATCCTATTTTGAGGGTCCTACCTTTATAACCTCATCCTAATTACATCCCAAAGACTCCTTTTCCAAACCTCATCATATTGAAAGTTAGGGATTCAACATATGAATGGGGTATCCCATCTGAGCTTCCATTTCCTCACCAGTCAAATGGAGGCCACTGTGCTTACCCAAGCTGTCTCACAGGGTTGCCAGAAGGCTTGAATTAAGTGGGGTGGGTAAAAAGGTTCTTCAGATGACAAAGCCCCATACCAGCACTGAGTATGATTTTTACTTTAAATCTGAAATCAGTTAGGTGGAAAGAATCCCTGATTGAAGACAAAAACCTCCTTGGAAATGAAGACAGTGATATTCCCTTCTTCACCCAGCAGATATTTACTGATTACCTCCTCTGTGCTGGAGATCCCAGCACAAATAGGTGAGTCTAGAGGTACTATAATATGCAATCCTCCTCATCATCTCTTGTATGAGCAACAGCAAGATACAAAAGATGTGCAGATGTTAAAGCAAGGGAACAAAACAAAAGTTCCAGCACTGAGCTGATGTGTGATTTCAGGCAAGTCACATTCCCTCCCTTCTTCATCTGGAAATGGCATGTACCAAACTCAGATGCTTTATATGCAGTATGTTTCTAAACCTCCACAATAGTCCCCTAAGAAAATAAATCCCATTTTCTTTTTTTTTTTTTTTAATTTTTTTTTTCCTTGTTTCAGAACCTTTATTTATTCACTCATTTTTATGGCCAGCTCAGCCCACCCTGAGGGCAGGGCTGGCGCAGCATGTGGTGCCGGGGATCAAACCGCAGTCCCTGAAGCCGCCCAAGCTTTCCCAAGCAGGTGCTTTAGACCACTGAGCCATCCTGCTGGGCCCCTAAATCCCATTTTCTACATGAGAAAAAGAGAACCTCAGAGAAGTGAAAAACTTGCCCAAGATCACTCAGCTCATAAGTTTCAGAGTTAGGTTTCAAACCTACATCTGCCCAGCCCTATATTAGTACTATTTTTATAATTTACAGTTTGCACTTATTTTTCATGATGCTCAGTATAATAATGTAAGCAAAAATGCCCAAGGCATTGGATATGTGCCTAGATATTTCATCTACATGAGATTTCATCTAATATGAGATTTAATATTCTCATATTAAATCTCACAATTTGTAACCTTGCTGGGTAGGTACAAATATTTTTAATCTCGTTTTCTAGCTTTGGAAACTAATGCAGAAAAGTAAAATAATTTACCCACTATCACACAGCTAGAAGGAAGTATAATTGGGAAGCAAAGTATGTCTAGCTCCAGAGCTCAATCTCTTGACCTGTCCTGGCTTTCTTCCCCAGTGAGGCCAAGCATGCGCCTTTATCTCTGTTTGGCAGATGAGAAAGTTGAGGCCCAACAAGAAGTATTGATATGCCTAAAATCACCCAGAAAGTCAGCAGCTAAGGAGGAACGTAAATCCATGCTGCTGGTTTTAAGCCCAGTGCTATTTCCTCTACCCGTAATGCTTGAACCTGAGCATCACAAAGTGCCTCTGTGCACTGGACATTTAGTATTTCTCTGTCTGGCTGTACGGGAGCCCCAACACACCAAGCAGACACAGAAGGCAAAAGATGATGGGAAAACTTTTGCAGGACACTGGGAGAAGACAACAGCTGAGCTGAGCTGGTGACCCACGTGTCCTTGGCTTTGGGTACCTCTGTTTTCATCCCCTTTAGTGGCAGCTGGGAAGGAGAGAGCTCTTGAGGAAGCTGCTCTAAGCCTTGGCGCCCCCTAGCTAGCATAGCCCTGTTGTGATTTCTGCTGAAAAAACGAAAACGCTTGACAGTCTGGGCCTAAGTGCTAATTACCAATAATGACATAATAACTATTGTGGACTCAACAGCCAAAGAGCCCCAGCTAGAAATTCTGCATAACACAGACTTGGGAACAAAAGATATGGGCACTCCAACTGATACTGATGCCCAGGCAGAAGATACCAGAAGTATTAGCTGACAAATGGAAAAGGTGATGACGACTCACTTTCTCCTTACAATTCATACATACTGTCATATAGTTATTTACTGAGAATACACTATGTCCTCAGCACAGTGCTAAATCCAGAAGTGGGGAAAGGTTTTGGTTTTTCACTAATCCATTCTATAAGTATTAAGTACCTGTACATCATGCACAGTATTATAGGAAGAAGTGATGTAACACGGAATAAAACCGCCATTACCATTACATTTCAGTAGGTGAAGGAAGACAGACAATAAACAAACAATAAAATGTAGCATGCCAAGGGATGATAAGTGCTATGGAAAAAATAAGCAAGGAAGATGGTTAGGCAGTGCTGTCCAACCCCCGCTTTTGGTTGCCTGCCTGCTCCTCTCTTCTCCGGCCTCACAAAATTCTAAACATTACCTAAAGGATGAGGGCTATCTGACAGAAACACCCTGCCTTCTCAATGAACTGTTTCTGACTGATTTTCTTCTTATTGCCTCTACCGATCACAAACTAACAACAGTAATAATTCCAGTGTTTTGCTGTCAACTCACAACACAAGTGATCTAATTAGCTCTTAATTCTGTAAGAATTGTGTATTTTTCCCATTTTGTAAGTGAGAGAACTGAAGCTTGCTGAAGCAGAGCAACTTGTTAGAGATCCTGCAGCTGATAGTGATGAAACTGAAATTTAAACTGAAGCCTCTCAGTTCCCAGATCCCTATTGTTATTGTTGTTTAAGACAAGGCTAGCCTCAGACTCACAATCCTTTGGCCTCAGCCTCCCAAGTGCTGGGATTACACATGTGTCACCACACCTAGCGTATCTAATCCTACAGTATCAGCAGAAACCACTGACACCAACTCACACCCTGCCTACTATAAACCCAAAAGCAGAGGCTCAGGGAGGCAGGTGATTCACTTAAAGTCTCACAATATGAAGAGCTGGAAGGGCTGGTGTTCCTCCGACTCTGCTCCCTTTTGGATTTGGGAACAGATTCTCTTCCTGTTGTCCTAGTCTGGACTTGAAGGTCTAAGGAGCTCACAGTATGTCTCTGTCCCTTGGCCTGGGCCTGAGTAGTACAAGACCTTTCCTATACTCGGCTTTTCCAATGTGCTTGAGGTAGCATCTAATCAGAGGAGCCTAGAAAAAGGCAAGTATCTTGGGTGAGGCTGGAGTGTCCCAGCCAACTGAGATAGGAGAAGATGCTGAGCCTCTGGCTTTAAAACAGGTTTATCAGGTGTTCAGTAAGAAACCATATCAAATACTTTAAATTCCTACCCTTGGAAAGGATGGGGCCGAAGTTTTTAAGACGCAGGAGTTACAGTACCTACTCTTAGGGACTTACTTGGTGCTTTAGCTACCACTGCCACTCCTCACAGCAAAGTCAGCCTCATTCTACCTTGCAGGAAACTGAAGCTCAAAGAGGTAAAGTGACAGCCAAGGTCACCCATTCACAGGTCAGAAAAAGAAGGAGCCAGAGACCCAGATTACTACTGAGTACCCTTGTACCATCAGCTTCCCACTCTGGAAGTTCCACATCTGTACCTAAAGGAACTTGGTGATCAGCAGCTACTGTACAATCCAGAAGTCCAGGGTTCACCCCTGCTCTGGCCACAGAGCCAGTTGAGATACAGTACATCACACTTAGTCTTCTCCCTAACCCAGATAAAAAGAGCCTAATTATCAACTTCCAGAAAAAAAAAAAAAAAAAGCTATAAATTTTCCAAATATTTGTCCCTGTTTCCGGGCTGCTGTTGGCTTTGGCCCCCAACCAGGGAGGGTTCCTCTAAGGTAGTTGGTGGGAGGGTGCCCAGCCTGTGGACTGAGAGACCTTGGGTTTGATACCCTGGGGAGCACGGGGCAGAAGGGGGGCTGGCAGTGGGCCAAGATCCCTGTGGAGACTTGGTCTTCTTTCTTAATCTTTTCCTTCCTCCGTTGGCCAGGGCTGGCTGCAAGGAGAGGCAAGGGAAGCAGTGGGTGGGGCTGAGGAGATCAGGGAGGCCAGATAGTGATCTAATTAGAGCTCTTGTTTACGGGTGCACATTACACACAGGCACTGGGCCAGGCCACTTGCAGGGGGTGCCCTTCCCTGTGATGAAAGCCTGCCATCCCCACTTCCCTGAGGGAAAACTGAGGTACAGAAAAGGCAAGGGAAGGCCACAATGCTGGTCGGTGGCAAGGCCGGCAGGAAGCCCAGGTTGTTGACTTGAGAGGGGACCTGTGTGGCTGGCCAGGCTGTGGCCGAGAGGGAAAAGTAGGAATATGGGGGAGGGGTGGGAGGAAGGGCCCTGACAGTCTCCTGAGGGAGCACAGCAGGTAGCTAAGAGGGTGCAGGAAGGAGAGAAGAGCCAGGGGCCGTCCTCACAGCCCTGCATGGTAAAACCTTCCCAACTGGGCATGGTGGCACATGCTAAGAATCCCAGATCACTACATCCTGGGGTTCACAGTGAGCTCAAGGCCAGCCTGAACTGAGTAGCAAGACTCTGTCTCAAGGGGTTGGGGAGATAGCTCCGAGGCACAAGTGCCTGCTGGGCAAGTGCAAGGTCGTGAGTTTGAACCCTGGTCCCACAAAAAAAAAAAAAAAAGACTCTGTCTCAAAAAGACAAGAAACCCTTCTTCCCTGGGCAGCCTTATCTCCCAAGACCATCTTTCCCTTTCTCCTCCAGCCAAACCAAAACACAGTGCATATGCACCCTGAGCACAATAAGTAGGAACAAACGTGTTCATATGCTGCCAATACTTAAAAGGTCGTTCACTGAACTGCCTGCCTGCAGAGCTTATGTCCATCCTCCAAATTCCAGCTTAGCTCTCTTTTCCCCTGATGCCTAGATGGAGTTAACCACCTGTTCCCCTGGGTTCATTGTGCACCTGACGGGAGGAACTCGCCAGGCCAGGCCAGTACTCAATAAATGTCTGTTGTCTAGTTGCATTTTATCACTCAATCCATGAGGCAGGCAAAACAGGTTTTCCTATCCTCACTCTCAAGGCAAAGGAGGGCAAGAGCAAGGGAGTGACTACAAAAATCACATAGACATTCAGTGACACTGGTTGATAGGCCTAGAACCCAGCCAAAGCTGTTCTGTGCCATGCAGTCCCCTGCCAGGACCTGACCTCAAAGAGCTGGTGGACCCACCAGGGGTACCACAGGGGATTCTTAAGACAGTGGCCAGAAGCCTTGCCCCAGTGTCCAGTCCAGATGTAGCTGGCACCTAGGACAGTTGATGGCAAGGAGCAGATGAGTGGCTTTCACTAGTGCTAACCCAGCTCTGGCTTCTCCCAGACAGACCCCTCAACCAACAGGCCCCAGCACCCCAGATGCCATGATCTTACCTTCACCTCTGTCTCTCCTGCCTGCCACAGCCCATTTTCACTTTGTACTAGCTCTGCCTCCTAGACAGACCTCATACCCATGCCTCCCACCCACACTTCCTCCCACTCAGTCCTAGGCCCAACATGCAGTGCCCCTCACCTGGACAGCGCCTCCTGCCCCTGCCCCCTCACCCCAGAAGTGGGAAACATGATAAATGACAATAACCTATGACGATTAGAGTGTCTTAGAATCCATAGCCAAGGTGGATACAATTCTCCAGGGCTCTCCCTAGAGCCTCCAAAACCAGAGCCAAACAGCAGTATGGATGGACCATAACCCATTCAGATCATATTCTGATTAAACAATTCTCCAAGGAAGTATCCTTCATTAACCCTATTTTACAGGTGAGGCAGTCTCAGTAGATGAGGTGGATTACTAGACCAAGTCACCCTGCAGAAGAGTGGCTGAGTTGGAAGCTCCACTCAGCTATATTCATAGCAGGCACAGCCCAACCTGCATCTCAAAGGCATAGCCAGTCTGCTGGGGAACTCAAGGGCTTCTCACTCCTGGATCTAGTCCCAGATAAATGGAAAGCTAAAAGTGAGAGAAAGGTGCTAAAAAGATGGAGATTTTACTTAGTCCTGCCAGACATGGCGGTGCATGCCTAGAATCCCTATACTCAGGAAGCTGAGGCAGAAGGATCACTAGGAGCTTGAGGCTGGCCTGGGTCACCAAGTAAGTTCAAGGCCACCCTGAACTGCATAGGAAAACCTTGCCTCAAAAAGACAATTTTTTTAAAAAATTACTTAGTTCCTTCCCAGAATAAGCCCAAGACTGGAGGACACCAAGTGGAACATGGGGAAAGTGTGATCTGTATATCTCGGATGAGATCTCCAAGACCCAGACAATTTCATCAATTGCAAGGTCATATGGCTAAGAAAGCAGCTCTATTGGGAGACAGAATCCTTCCTCACCCCTCCCAACTACCTGTCTGTCTCTCTTTTTTGGGGAAGGAGAGGCTGTTCTGTTTTTTGCTGAACTGTGCAGCAAACCCAAGGCCTGTCATGTGCTAAACAAGTGCTATACATCACTGTGCTACATCCCCAGCCTTTTTTCTTTTTGAAACACAGTCTCACCATGTAGCTCAGGTTGGCTTTGAATTCACTTTGTAGCCCAGGCTTGCCTCAAACTCACAGACGTCCCCTAGGCTCACCCACCTCCGCCTCTTGAGTCCTGGTATAACAGGTATGCCTGACCACACCTGGCATGCCCTTTTCTTTAATTAAAGCTAAAGATTCTACTACTTCTACCTCAAGAGCTCTAGTGGCCTAGGTCTCTCTACTGATTAACACCTGTGTGATACTTGGTCCCTCACTTGGTTCAGAGAACCCACAGCCTAACAAATTCAGTGTAATAGCTGGACATGGTGGCACACACCTATAATCCCAGAACTTGGGAGGTTGAGGCAGGAGGATCACTGCAAGTTCTAGGCCAGCCTGAGCTATAAAGTGAGCTCAAGGCCTGCCTGGACTGCAAAGTGAGACCTTGTCTCAAAAAAAAAAAAAAAAAAAAAAACCTAATTCTGACATTCTGACATTCACTGAGCCCCTACAGTGCTGGGTACTTCAGAACTGTTAGCCAGGTAATCAACACAAACACATTGTTAGGTACATAGTAGATACCCAAAACATGCCTTCTTCTATTCAGACATTCATTGAACCACTACTACGTATCCTAAGTGCTAGAGACACAGCAGCATAACCAATGAACACAGTCCCTAACCTCATGGCGCTTCTATGAGTAAAAGAACAGATATACAGTACTTGTGTCTGGAATGCATTAATATTTTCACTGTACAGATGTGAAATTGAGATGTGAAGAGCCAACCATCTGTGACAAAACAAGGATTCTATTCCAGGCTCTCTGCCCTTGAGCCCTTTACACTATATCACATGACCCTCAAACCATACCAGTGTGTTAAGCATGCAGAGATCTCAGCCCTGCTTGCAGCAGGATCTTAACGTTAGACTACCTTTTCTTAGCACTTTGGCCTCCATCCCTGGCCTCTCCTTACATCTCCTAGTGCTCGCAGAGCCATGGGGCATGCATTAGAGTCCACATAAGTCAAACTCGTACTCACCCAGAAGCAGCCAATGGAGTCGCGCAGCCAGTCAGACAAAGGCCATGGAGACATCACCATAGCAGCACATGGAAGCAAAGCACAGCAGTGAGACTCAGCATAATCAATAAACAAGCTCTTTAGGGGCCCCTCTTCCACCAGGACCTCCCCCTACCTCTGAGGCTCTGCTGGGCATCCTCCCAGGCAGCAGTAATCTGATAACCCACACTCATCAGGCCTCTCAGGGCCCAGCTCATTGGAGGCAACAGGATCCCAGGGAACCAATATTCACTGGGACCTGCTGTGGGCCAAGTGTTAGACAAGACACAGTCTGAAGAAAACAGCTCTTCTCCTTCCCTATGGGCCTGCAATGCAGTGAGGAAGTAACCACACAAACACTTGAATGACAACTGTGTTGATGAGTGCTTCCAAGAGGAAACTTATGAGCTCAGGTTCAAATCTTGGCTCTGTCTTTTACAGCTCAATCATTTGTGAGTTGGGCCTTTTCTTCTTCTTCCTCTTTTTTTTTTTTTAAGCATCTCCATGCCTCATTTACTCATCTGCAAACTGGAGAGATTATTACTATCCACCTCGCAGGAATTGTGTGAGAATGATATGACTTCATATATAAAACATTTTGAACAATGCTTAGCACAAAATGAGCTGTTCATAACTGTTAACTACTATCATTTCAGGGGGCTACTGTCTATCTGACAAGATTGTTAGGGGTCAAATGAAATAATGGGAAGTATGAGCTCAATGCCTGATGCAAGGTAATTACTCAGTGAATGGTGGTGTTGCTTTCAGGGCCCAATCCAGCAAGCGCATTCCTACCATAAAGCATCTCCACAGAGTGGCTATCTCAGAACTGAAGGCTTGGACTGAAAAAAAAAAAAACATTAACCACACTCTTCTGTGATTTTCCAAATGCCTCATTTTTGACCTTCACAGTACCCAGGGTGTGGACGAACGTGAAATTAGGCAAAGGGACTTCTCTGTGTCCTTAGGATTATTCTTTGCACAACTCCAGCCCTAATGAAGCAGTCAAGCTAGGATCCAGCTACCATCCGACTAGATGTGTTTTCCCTCCATGCTAGAGATTGAACCCAGGGCCTCAAGCATTCTAAGCAAGTATCTATTTTACCACTGAAATATACCCCTGGCCTTTTTAAATTTTGAGATACGATCTTGCTAAATCATCTAGGCTAGACTCAAGCTCACAATCCTCTTGCCTCAGTCTTCCAAACTGCTGAGATTACAAGCATGCATCCTCATACCTTGTCCTTATAGAAAGTAGTCAGAAGTGTCACTCAGTGGTAAAGCATCTGCCTAGAATGCCTGAGATTGGAATAGGATTTGTGAGCTGGGCATCATGGCACATGCCTATAGTCCCAGTACTGTGGGAGGCTCAGGCAGAAGAATTCCAGTAGAACTTTAGCAAGACCCTGTCTAAAATTTAAAAAGCGGGCTGGGGATTTAGCTCAGTGGCATAGAACATCCTGGCAAGTGTGAGGTCCTGAGTTCAATTCCCAGTACTAAAAATTAAAAAAGTAAAAACAATTTAAAAAGCAAGGGGAGGGCTCGGCGGGATGGCTCAGTGGTCTAAAGCGCCTGCTTGGGGAAGCTTGGGTGGCTTCAGGGACCGCAGTTCAATCCCCGGCACCACATGCTGCGCCAGCCCTGCCCTCAGGGCAGGCTGAGCGGGCCATAAAAATGAGTGAATAAACAAACAAAGGTTCTGAAACAAGAATAAAAATAATAAATAAAATTTTTTAAAAAGCTGGGGAGATAGCTCCATGGCACAAGTGCCTGCCTAGCAAGTGCAAGGTAGTGAGTTCAAATCCCAGTCCCGCAAAAAAAAAAAAGCAAGGGGAGCCAGGCAGTAGAGACAAGGCTCAGTGCAAAAGCCCCAAGTTCAACTCCTTTGCCCAAATGATTTATGGGTTCTTCACATTTAACCTTGATCTTGCCCCCATCTTATCCCCTCACATGGCTAAAGGCAAGTGGTACACAATTCCAAATCAGTTCTCCAGGTGATAGTAATGGGTTCTACACTATCAACAGAGATTCTAAGTTCAATCTTCATTTCACAGAGAGGGAAATTGAGACCCAACTTTTCAAAGGAAAAGTGCCTGGCTCACAGACTATAAGTGGGTAGAATCTTAATGCTATTAGTAAATCTCAGAATCTTAAGTGCTGGTGAAACTGACACCATACACACACACACACACACACACACACACACACACACGCACGCACAAGGGGCTGTCCTACAGACTCATTCTGAAACATAAAAAATCTCAGGCCACTAAGACCTCTGTGATGAGGCCTTTGATAAATAGTATCCTTTTCAGCTCCGTGGCTGACAAACCAGCACACAGTAGGTGCTCAGGAAAGTCTTTTTGTAATAATCAAATGAACTAAATGAAGTTCTTCTCTAGTTTCCTACTTCATAATAAACCCCCTCCAGGATTCTCTCCTTGTACCTCCCTTCTCCCTCCCACACCAGACCCTGCCTCACCCTGCAGCCCAGGTGCCCCCATCTGGGTCTGGCACCCACTGACAGAGCTCTGGGCCTCCACAGGGCCTGCACAGCATCAGCATCTTCCCAGCCAGAATGGGATGTTCCTGCTCAGCACAGCCAGCCAGGCTCCTGGCCAGGGTCGACTCTGCAGAGAGGGTGCTGGCCCTGCCCTTGCCAGGGCCCCACCTCCACTGGTAGGGCAGCCTGGGAGCCCTGAGAGCTTCTATTGGCACCTGGGGCCTACAGAGGGGAGCCCAGCTGGCACAGGGATGGGCTGATCAGGAGATAGCAGGCATGGATGGGGCTTCCTCACTTCACTGAATGCCACCCACACACCCAGGTGCTCCACCCATACCCAATGTAGCCGTGATCTGGCAGCCCCTGCCTGATTCTTTTATATACACCCAGGGGAAACCTCAGGGCTTCCCTATTCCATTCCCTTTTTTAAACACCCTGCTGGCCTGTTTTCAGAATAGTTATCATTCTGATCACTTTAGTGTTACATTTAACTTTGCAAAGGCCTATAAGGTCAACATTATTGACTAAGGAGGAACCTGAGGTTCAGAGCAATGAAGTAACTCAAGCAAGGTCACAAAGCAAGGATGTGGCAGAGCAAGGACTCAAACCCAGTTCTGCTGCATGTGAAGCGTACAGAGCCCTGATGTTTCCCCACCTCCTTTTCTCCTCTCTCTCTCTCTCCCTCTCTCTCCCTCTCTCTCTGATCCTTACAGTTTCTGGTTTCCTTTCTTCTCAAAAGCTTCTACCTCTTTCTACAGCTTCCCTTCCCCCACTCCTAATCAGAGTTAATAATTTCCACCTCACAACTGTTAAATCATCTTATTTACGTGCCCCTGACAGCAGCGAACTCATGCAAAGTACAGAAGTTATTTGAGGTGTCTGTCTCCCTGGCTCTCAGGAGGGCCTTGATGGCAAGGAGTGACCTCAGTAGATGCTCCTTAGACTGACAGTCCGTCACTTCTGTCTCCACCCTCTGCCTCCCCTCTCCATGCAAGTCCACCAGGCCTATAACTAGGGTGCAGGTGGGGAACTTGCAGAAGGGGAGGCTGTACCAGCGTCCTGGCCCCTCCCTTCCCTCCAGTAGCTGAGGCCCTGATCCTGACTTGGCATCCTGCAGCTCTCCCAAGGATTCCCACCTGGCCCAAAGCCCACCCCAGTTAGGCTCTCTCCAAACCTCCTCGAGAAAAGGGCTCCATGGACAGCCTTCTACCCTAGCCAGGAAATTGAGGGGTCAAATGCAACCACTCCCTGCTTCCAGGGAGCTATAGGTCTGAGAATAACCCTCTCTAACTGCACCAAGACAGTCCTTCCTCGTCCCTTCCCGGCAAGCCTAGGCTGGGGTCTCATTAGGATCAGTCCCCGCCTCCAACTTGCTGAAGGGGAGGGGTCTGTCCTACCCCCGAAGAGGTGGGGCCTGCCTGAAAGTGAGGGCGAAGCAACTGTTAGGCAAAGATGAGGACAGACGGGGCGACTGGACTACACAGAGCCGGGAGAGAAGACGAGAGGGGAGCCCAGGGATGAGAATGAGCAGGAACCTGAGCTCGACCGTGCTGCGAAAGACCAGAGGCAGAAGGAAGTTCCGAGACCCAGCCTGGAAGGGAGCGCATAGGGCAGGGTCGGCGACCGCAGGGACACCGTACGGGCAGAGCCGGCGCCCCGGATCGTGGGTCCCTGGGTCTAGAAACGCAGTTACGTAAGGGCAGCAGCGGGGCGCAGGGATCCCGGCCGGTGTCCTTCCCGCTGCAGCGGCTGGGCTGGGGCCCGCGGGCGGCAGGGAGGGTGCAGGGCCCGCGCTGTGCGGTTCCGCGGGGACGCGCGCCGAGACCCGACCCCGCACGCCGGCGGCACGAGGCTGGTTTCAGACCCAACCACCTTCCCGTACCCTAAACTTCGAGACACCCAAGCCCCTCTGGATCCGGAGTTCGGACTCTGGAACCCAGGACCTTCATAGCAAGCCTCCCCCACCCCTGCCCGGGACCTTTGGACCCTGGTCTCCCACTTCCAGGACTGCCTGGGCCCTTGAGAGTGGATTTCTCTGTTCTTTGCTCTGTCTTTCCTAGGAACTGAGGGTCGTCCCCCCGCCAGGAGGCCCAGACTCACCTGGGCTGGACGGGGCGGGGACCTGGCCGCGCCGGGCCGGGCAGCGTTTTCGCTCTCCGCCGCTCTCGCCCTTTAAGAGGTTCCAGCCACTTTGCCCCGCCGGGGGCCTCCACCTGCACTGACAGGGCAACTCGGACGCAGGCCCCGCCCTCGTCCCGGGAGGCTCTCCCATTGGTGCAAGCCACTGCCAATCTATGGGGCTGCGGGCAGGACCTGGAGGGGAAGAGCGGGCACAGAAAAGGGGAAGGGGCGGGGGGAGGGAGGTGGCAGGTGTGTCTGGACAGGGAGCTCACGATGGACACTAGGAGACAGAGGAAGGCCAGGGCCTGGATTGCCTGCTGTGAGCTCTGACGTTACGTGACAAAAGTATAAGAGGTTTGCCGTGTGGTGTTGCCACTAAGGGTACTTACTAGGTCGGATCAAAGTTGGTAACAGGGCGTCTAGGAAAGCCCTTGACAAAACTCACCTGCATGACCGACCTGTTCCACTGCTCCTTCCGGAGCAACTTTGAGCGAGTCACTTCCCATGAGTTTTCTCAGCTGTATTTTATTTTCTTGAGAATTAGAGATACTTGTTAAATGCCAAGCATGAATTTGACACGCAGGGAGGTATTCAGCAAATGTGGGTTCTGGGTCCTCCTGTGCCCAGCTTGCCACACTTCTCAGTGACGTTTCCCCTGATGTTCCATTCCATCTGCGCTGGAAGAGACTTATATAGCTCCCCTGATGCCAGTGTCAGGGAGCTTGCCACCTTCCAACATGGACGCTCATTTTAATTTTCATTTATTTATTTATTTATTTATTTATTTATTTATTTATTTGTCTTTTTGAGACAGGGTCTCACTGTGCAGTTCAGGCTGGCTTTGAGCTCACTTTTGTAGCCCAGGCTGGTCTCGAACTCGCACCGATCCTCCTGCCTCAGCCTCCCAAGTGCTGGGATTACAGGCGTGCGCCACCACGCCCGGTTTATGGACGCTCATTTTAAGGCCACGCTGAGATTTGAAAAACTTGATTAAGATCAAACCTGGCCTTCAGGACTTCCCGGTCTAGAGAAGAAATGCAATCTCTGTTCTGTGTGGCAGACTCACCGATTCATAAAATCATAGAATATTCCATACCAGACAGTCATTTAAAGCTAATCCCTTCTTTGTGCAAATAGGAAGACTGAGGCTCACTGTGGGTAAGTGGCTCCTTATGAATTTAGTGACCTTCCTACTAGCTAGGCTCCAGAATCTGCCTGTGTGTGAATCCCCAGGCTACCATTATTACCTACATTATTTTGGGCAAGCTACTCTCTTCAAACGAATCTCCTCCTTTGTAGAATGGTGTTAATAAAAGTATTTCATGCATTTTCTTCCAGAATTAAATAATGTATGCAAAATGCTAAGAATAATGCCACTCTTAGAGTAAGCTTCCAATAAGCATTAGCATGTATTATGATTAGTGATGTTATATCAGTACATACATGAATAAAGTCATAAATTCACTTATTGTCAGGGCGATAGCTCAGTAGCATAAGTGCCTGCCTGACGAGCAAAAGGTCCTGAGTTTGATCCCTAGTACCAAAAAATAAGTACATAAATTCACTTATTAATCCCCAGATTCATTGAGGCCTTCTCTGAGTCCGTTCTTGTTTTAGATTCAAGGGCCTTGGTCTCTGCTTGCCAGAGCCTGTCACAGTGCCCCCACACACACACACACAGAAGCCCCCAAGCATACTAGCACACCTTTCACTTGCCTTTGTATAGATCTGCCATCACTCACTGTTTATTGCCCAGGAGCTAAGAGTTAAACATCTACAGGCAGTTGAGTCTGGGCTCTATGCTTTATGTCTTGGGACAAGCCACTTCCCCTCCAGGGCACAACGGGACTAATAATAGTACCAACTTAATGTAGAACTGTTGTGATAATTGAATGACAGTATGTAAAAATATACATGCAAATATTCAATAATGGGTGTCATAGTATTCTTTAATTGATCCCACAAGTATTCATGCACCCAGGAGAGAATAGGTTGTGAACTCTTTAACAGGGCCTCTGCACACGGAGACTTCCGCTATGGTCTCCACCTCCATCTCTGACTTAGTGAAAGAGCCAGAAGAGGGTCCAGCAAGCAGCAGCAGGGTGGCCGGGTTATTCTAAAGAACTGCACAGCCCCTCCCCCTCCCTGCTAAGCCCTTGGCTCCAGCTCTGCTGGGCTGAGCAGAGCGGAGCTGCCTGTGGTGACTCAGCAGTGCCAGCGCCTGCCCCAGTCTGATAAACTTCTCTGGCAGTGTGTGTGTGTGTGTGTGTGTGTGTGTGTGTGTGCGCGCGCGCGCGCACACGCATACGTGAGTACACATGTTGGGGTGAGCAGGGAGGGCTCTGTGCTTCTGACCTTGTGCATTTACGTCTGGGAATGTGTTTGTGATCTTTTTTTTTTTTTTAGGAGTAAATAATTTTTTAAATTTAATTGTGATATGTCTCTGTATATTTTGAGGAGCAGGTGTGTGGTTTGAATCACTGCCTGTGAGGGTGTGCCCATGTTTGTGAATTTGTATAACGAGTATGACTCGGTGTCTATGTGTCCAATGAGCAGAGGTCCTGGGACTAAAGAGCTTCGCTCTGCCCCAGTCCTCTCTACCCAGGCACCTGTATATGTTTAATGTTGAGGTGACTGCTACATTTTTTCAGGACTATGTTAGGTTTTTTGGGCAGATGAAGTAAGGAAATAGGAAAGATAAAAGAAGCCTTTATTCATGCCAAAGATGCAGAGATGATCAGGGGGCAGGTTGGGCAGACCCTCTGACCTGAGACAAAGAAAGCTGAGGCTTTTATGGACTTTTGCTAGGGGTGGAGTTTGAGGGGGATGTTTAGAAATATCCAAGGAACTGATTGGGGTCTTTCCTGTGGTAGCTGGAAAGACGAAAGGAAATTGCGCCCTGGGCTGGGTTGGAGAAGAAGGGGGGAGGAGATCTCTGGGAAGATAAGCTGTTGTTTTAAAGGCTTCAGCCATACTAGATGATCACCATAATAATTCAGCAATTCATACTAGGGCCAGAACCTGTCATGGACTTTTGCACTTCAGTAAGCAAACAGGACCTCATGGATCACCTTGTGATGGTGGGTGCATTCCCACTGTCTCACTGTCTCTGCCAGGGAATACTCAGTGCTGGAAGGGGCTCATTTGGTCACTCCCTGAGCCCTGCCTGAGATGCTTCCTATGACTGGCAGTCTCCTGAAGAGGCCACTCACATTTAATCCTTGTTATTGCATATTTTAAGTGCATTCTCTCATGTTATCTCATTCTAACCTAAAATGTTCTGAAGAAGGTCTGAATCTTAGAGAACTGAAGCCATAGCATGAGGTCACACAACACTTAGGCGACAGAGTGTATGAGGCCACAGGCAAGGAGCAACTGTTCTGCCAAGGCTGAGCACCCAGTTTGCTGGGGCCTGCAGAGAACTGATAAGCCTGGGGGCAGGGAAGGAAACTGTTTGTGTCTCTTTCTCCTCAGACCAGGTCTGGGCCTCCAGCTGACTCCTTATCCTGCCAGAGCCTGGGCACTGCCACCAGGGTCAAATGGACTTCAGTTGGGTGATAAACAGGCCAGGGGACAGATGGGAGATGGGGGGGGGATGTATGTATATATAGAAGCATCTGTTACTTCAATAGTACTTCATTGAGCACATTGTTAAAGTTGGACTGCAAAATAAAATAAAAATAAAAATATGCCTGTAGTCCTAGCTACTCAGAAAGGCCGAGGCAGGAGAATCACTTAAGCCTAGCAGTTCTTTTTTTTTTTTTTTTTAAGCATTATTTTATTTTATTTTATTCTTGTTTCAGAACTTTTGTTTGTTTGTTTATTTTTATGGCTGGCTCAGCCTGCCTTCAGGGCAGGGCTGGCACAGCATGTGATGCCGGGGATTGAACCGTGGTCCATGAAGCTGCCCAAGCTTTCCTAAGCAGGCACTTTAGAGCACTGAGCCATCCTGCTGGGCCCGAGCCTAGCAGTTCTTGAAGCCAGCCTGGGCAACCTAGGAAGACTGTATTATAAAGTAAATAGAAATAAAAATAAATAGTGAATAATATCTTCTCAGTCCAAAAGGGGAAGGTCTTACGCAGACTACAAGATTGGGTAAGAGGAAAGAGGCCTGAGGCAGTGGTGTATTCCCAGGAATGGGAGCGTCTGACCTTCCTGAGCAGTCAGATGAGGTAATGGCTGGAGCCTTCCCTGCCACTCCCAGCCTCACAAGCCTGGAAAGGTGAGCCATGTGTCAAGTATGAGTCACCATGCATTGGTGATGATCCATTCCTGCTGTGATTCCCAGCCTGCTCTGAGAAGGCCCTGAAGCAGCCCAGAGAGGGAGGACAGTGCTGGGCCACCTGAGCGACAAGGGGAGCCTGCCTGGAGAAGGTGACCGACCTCGCAGCCAGACACTGGAAGATGAACGTACTTCACAGTGTTTCAGGTGGAAGAATAGCCAGTACCACGGCTTGGAGGTGGGGTCCGAAATTGTGCTCTGGGAACAGAAAACAGGCTGGTGTTTGTGAAGCACAGAATGAAACCGTAGAGAGACTCACAAGCCAGGTAAAGCCCCAGATGCCCAGATAGAGGCCTTGAGGTGGAGCCAGCCATGCTTTAGTGGAGGTGTGGCAGTCATAGGGATGGAGACTGGTGGTGTCCAACAAATTAGGGATTATTTCCCAGAAGGATCCATTTGGAAGGCTGAACCCCAGGAGGCCACTGAATTTGACAGGAAGCTGCAGATCACCTCCAAGGGGGAGGGAGGAGAAAAATGCTGAACTTAATGTCATAGTCCATCTGGTTATGGTGATGGGCGCTTATAATCCGATGCTCAGGAGGCTGAGGCAGGAGTATTGCCATAGGTTTGGGGTCAAACTGAGCAATATGGTGAGTTCAAGGCCAGACCAGACTGCACAGTGTGCTCCCATCTCAGAAATCCTTAACAATAAACAAGCAAACAAACAGAAAACACATAGTCCAAGGATATCCCGCACTTAGGCACAGAAGGTGACCACCATCAAACATGTAAGAGCTCTGCAAGGTCCTCTGTCCAGGAGGCCCTCTTGGGCTGTAGTCCTGGGTGGCAGAGGCTAATTCCACCTTCCCATGGGAGGTGCCTTCTCCAGGCGCCTGCTGAAATGGTGACAGACAGTTCTTTTATTTTATTTATTTTTTTTTCTTGTTTCAGAACCTTTATTTGTTTATTCACTCATTTTTATAGCCAGCTCAGCCCGCCCCAAGGGCAGGGCTGGCGCAGCATGTGGTGCCGGGGATCAAACCGTGGTCCCTGAAGCCACCCAAGCTTTCCCAAGCAGGTGCTTTAGACCACTGAGCCATCCCACCCGGCCCACAGACAGTTCTTTTAACGCTACTTTATTAAGGGCAAATAAAATGAGGCTGAGAAGACTTAAATGTGTATGGTAGGATAATCTGCTCACTGTCACAGCCAGTAAGCAGCTAGCCCTCGGCTTGAAGCAGCACTCCTGGTGTGCTAGGAGGGCAGAGAAGAGCAGCTGGAGGTGTTTGGGGCTGGCTGGGATTCTAGCGCCTGGAGACCAGAAAAGAGGTGAACCAGGCACTAAGGGAGAGGGAACGATGGTGTCTGCTGCCACCTTGCGGGCAGAATGCAGCTGGGGCCGGGGCACTGAGCCGAGCCGTCTGGGTTTCAGGGAAGAGAGGCTCTGCGTGCTTGCATTATAGTAAAGGTGTTCTAACCTAACTGTCTGTAATACCTGCATAGAACATAAGAGGCCCTGGGTTCCATCTCTAGTGGGGTTTTGTGTGTGTGTGTGTGTTTGTGTGGTACCAGGGATTGAACTCAAGACCTTGCACTTGCCAGGCAAGTACTTATTCCACTAAGCTACCTCCCTGTCCCATCACTAGTTTATTTTTTTAAATTTATTTTTTCTTGTTTCAGAACCTTTGTTTGTTTATTCACTCACTTTTTTTATGGCTGGCTCAGCCCACCCCAAGGGCAGGGCTGGCACAGCATGTGGTGCTGGGGATCAAACCACGGTCCCTGAAGCCGCCCAAGCTTTCCCAAGCAGGCACTTTAGACCACTGAGCCATCCCGCCGCCCCCCCCATCACTATTTTAATAAAGGAAAAAATCCAAGCATGGTGGTGCATGTCTGTAATCCCAGCACTCAGGAGGCTGAGGCAGGCAGATCATTGCAAGTTTGAGGCCATCCTGGGCTACAAAGTGAGCTCAAGACCAGCCTGAATTGTATAGCAAGACAAAAAAAAAAAAAAAAAAAAAAAAGTCCTTTTTCTATGAAGGTCTCCAAGGCCGGAAAAACTAAAGAATATGGGCAGATCCCAGATTGTGGGGCCAGCTCAGAGAGGGGAAATGACTTTGCCAAAGTCACACAACTGTCATTTTGATGGGAGAGTGTTTATTGTTTCTTGAAAACAGAATACAGAATACAGAGAGAATACAGAGTTAAGAATACAAAATATGCTGGGCTGGGCATGGTGGTGCATGCCTGTAAAACCAGCAATCTGGAGGCTGAGGTGGGAGGAGTGCCTCAAGTTTGAGGCCAGCCTGGGCTACATAATGAGTTCAAGGGACAGCCTGACCTGCACAGTGAAACCCTGTCTCAAAGAGACAACAACAACAATATGTTAGGCATGATATTATACACCTGTAATCCCAGCAACACAGGAGGCTGGAGAAGAAGAATTACAAATTCAAGGCCTGCACAGGCAACTTGGTGAAACTCCATGTCAAAATAATTTTTGGAGGGCTGGGGAGATAGCTCCAAGGCACAAGTGCCTGCTGGGCAAGTGCAAGGTTGTGAGTTTGAACCCCCGGTCCTGCAAAAAAAAAAAAAAAATAATAATAATATAATAATAATAATAATAATAATAATAATTTTTTTAAGGGCCAGGGAGGAAGAAGCTCAGTGGTTGAGTGCTTGCTTAGCAAAGATAAAGCCTTGGGTTCAAGCTCCATGCTGGAGAAAATCTAAAAGACAAAAAACTGCCTGTGGCTACTTAAAGCTAGAGAACACAGTGGAAAGGAAAGGAGGGTCAAATGGAAAGAGAAAGTGGTCTTGATTAATTGAGAAAGAACATATTCTACTTTTCCAATCTAGACAAAAACATGTGACTTTGGAAGCATAGACCAGGATCCCTTCAAGGCCCCAAGTAAGTGTGAGGTCCCCATAGGAGATTCAGGGACTCTAAAGGAGAGCAAGGCCTGGGTTCACATCACCAACTCCTGCCCAGACGGGCTTTTCACCGGAATCTTCCCAGAGCTTCTGTACCTTCTGTGTGACCACATTCTGAGGGCCGGGTTGCTCCTCCAGGACAGCTCAGGAATCCTGCCCTCTTAAACCCTCCTTTGCTTTTCAAGTTTGGAGGGCCAACCTCTTAAGCCTCAGGAAGATTTGGCCGCTTCCTCTAGCTTCCCCAGACAGTGCCAGTGCTGTGTGGGCCACCCAGAGGCCTTTGAACGGTACGCACTTTAGGTGTGAGCCCCAGAAGTCAGCCTGCATCACCTGACTGAGGTCAGAACAGATAGTCACAGCCTGAGTCCAGCTCCAAGAGCAGCTAGGCCTAGGTACTGTGGGGCATGGGTAGGAGACAGAGCCAGATGCAGGCCCAGCCTTTACTAGGTCAATCCAGGAATCAGTAAGACATAGCCCAAGACTTAATATTTTCATTTTCATGGCAAGTGGTTTTCAAACTCTCAGAAAAGTTCAGTGTGGGAAAGGAAGAAAGCAGGGTAGCTCTGATTGAAACAGTAGGTGTGGGGCACACAGGAGAAATTGGAACCACTACTCTGCTTCCAGCATTTTGTTTTACCAGTTGAGAAAATGGAGACCTAGCAAAAATTGAAGACTTGGCCAAAGTCACAGAACAAGCCAGTGGCTGAGGCTGGAATCCAAGCCACAATCAAGGTCTAAACCATTAGGCTTCGTGATGGGGGGCTGAACCAGCCCTTTACACACCTCTCGACTCAGTCACTAGAATCCTCCACCCACCCACTCAGGAGAACTATGTGGGGGAGAGAAGGTCAGAGGGGTCTCCAAAACCTTGGGTGGGGCCTGACAGGATGGCTCAGTGGTTTAGAGCACCTGCTTAGGAAAGCTTAGGTAGCTGCAGGGACCGCAGTTTGATCCCCAGCACCACATGCTGCGCCAGCCCTGCCCTCAGGGCAGGCTGAGCAGGCCATAAAAATAAATAAATAAGCAAACAAACAAAAGTTCTGAAACAAGAAAAAATAAAAATAAAAAACAAAACCCTTGGGTGTAGGACAGCAAAGTGGGCTCATGTGAACTCCTCGTCCTCAGTGGAATAAGGACAGGGGCTGGACTTCTGTGTGCTTGGTTCACTCCACAGTGCTCCGTTTTTGCACGGAGCCTGGCACACTATAAGCAGCAAGTAAAGCCAAATTAGTGAATTTAAGGCAGAAGCTCAGGGAAAAGGAATCCTATAGGGAGATCACCCCTTCAGGTCCGCCCCCTGCACCTCTGGTGTCACCTAGGCCTTAAGAGTGGAGGTCCAGGAGGATTTCTGCACAGACTTTAGTCTGGCTGCTTCTTTTCTTGTCTTTCTCTTTGGAGCACTGTCCCATCAAAATGACAGTTGCGTGACTTTGGCAAAGTCATTTCCTCACTCTGAGCTTCCATTTCCTCATGTGTAAAAAATAAAAAATAAAAATATTTGTCTGAGACATAGGGGGAACTTGTAGTCCCAGCTACTCAAGAGGCTGAGGCTGGGGGTCCTTTGAGCTCAGGGTTCCAGGCCGGCCTGAGCAACTTAGCAAGACCTAGATCTTAAAAAAACAAAAAAACAAAAAAACAAAAAAACAAAAAAAAAAAAAAAACAGCAACAACAACAACAAAAAAATATGTACTTGAAAGGCCTTTTTATTTTTATTTATTTATTTTTAGAATTTTTTATTTTATTTGTTTCAGAGCCTTTGTTTGTTTATTCACTCATTTTTATGGCCGTCCCCCTGAAAGGCCTTTTTAATCCATTCACTTCAAATGGTTATTGGGACTTCATGTACCAGGCACTGCATAAGACAAATGGGGCTGAAAAAAAAACAAATAAGATAATAGCTGGAAAAGAGAGCAGCGCCTAACACATCAGCAGTGACTGTCTCCTCTCCCTTCCCTATTCATATTGCTCTTTCAGGAATCCATTCCAGAGCGCAGCTTCAGTGTTGCAAGGTAGGGCAGGTGCGCAGAAACAATAAAAACAAAATAAGAGTGCTGGTGCACATTGTGGTCTGCAGGTGGCAGCAGTGCCTGTGGCAATAACCTGGTCTCGGAGCCTGTCCTAAATTTCTTCAGGTCTGGGTGACTGTTTACGTATAAAAACACGTATGTGTAAACAAGCATGTGCTCCGGTGGGAGGTTTGCATAGAAAGTGTGCTTGCATGCCTGCAGTGTGAGCACATGTGTGCAGATATACGTGAATGATGTGTGTGAATGAGCCTCTGTCAGAACAGAATGAACCAAGGTATGCAGTTTGCACATGCCATGTGTGTGTGTGTGTGGGGGGCTATTAGCAAGTGACTTTGTGGAGGATGTGGATCTATTCATAGCAGCAGTTTGTTTGTTTGTTTGTTTAGTATTGAGGATCAAACCCAGAGTTTTTGCACTGAGCTGCCTCCACGTGCCTTTTAAATTCTTATTTTAAGACAAGGTCTTGCTAAGTTTCCCAGGGTGGACTCAAACTAGAGATCTTCCTGCCTTAGCCTCCCAGAGTGCTGAGATCATAAGTGTTTGCCACCATGCTCCCAAAACAGCAGCATTTCTTTGGAATTTTGGGTCCTAGAGCCCTGGCCTGGTGAGAGTTCCTGATCCTGCAACCCAGGGCACAATTCATGCCCCATTTCAGAGGGCTTAGGAATCCCCTGACAGGAAATAGCCTGGATGTTAATAGAATGGGAACATAAGTAATCTTTTTCCTCCTTTTTTCTGTTTATCAAGTTTCTCAGTTCATATAATTTGAGACTGAGAATCTCCACAAACACTGAATTTTAAAAACGCCAGTGTTCCTTTCCACTGGACTTCCTGTTCCTGTTGAGAGCAGTGGTATCCCATGGGCCTGGTGATGTTCTCAACAGCCTGCTGAAAGAGAGGGTCTTGCTCCAGTGGCACCCCCTAGCAGCACGGCAGATCCTCACAGGGAGGCAGAGTGCCGCTGGAGCCATCCATCAGGAAGGCTTCCGGGAGGCAGGGGGAGTTGGAACGGGGCCCTGCTGCCTCCCCTCCCACCTCCTCTCCCCTAACCCTGAGGTGGGCGTTAGCAGTCCTCTTCCTATAATTTGTCCTGTCATTCCCTAAGGGAGTTTTTGGTGGCAGGCAAGTTTGAACTTCCATTCCCCACTTGAGAAGGGGCCTAGAGCCATCTGGATTTTCTCTGGCAACTGGGAGCTATTAAAGGTTAAACGTAGAGAGTGGTTTTCCCATTAACAATAATGTACCCCATTACCATGCTGATGTTGTTTCACTAGATTCTCAGAAAAGTCCTGGTTTTAACAATTACTATCCTGCGTTACCAAAGAGGATAGTGAGCACCACAGCGGTAACAGATATTATTTTCCTCAGGACATATGAAACAGCGAGTAAAAAAAAAAAAAGTGCGCGCGCACGCACATGCGCACATGCACACACGCATGCGCACACACACACACACACACACACACACACACACGCACGCACGCAATCCTTTCAGCCATGACTCCTGTGAAATCTTAATCCAAGCCCCTCTTGAGTAGGGAAAGCCCAGCTGTCAAACCCCTCCCAACACATGGAGCCTGGTGATCCCGCCCCACCCCTGCTCCCTGCCCACAGTCTGCACTGCCCAAGGAAGAGGGTTGCGGGTGCTGGGTGCTGCATCTTCCAGGTGACCTTGAGCCCAGGGTGGGCAACCCCTGGCTGACAGCTTTGTTGAGGTTGGGGATAGGGATGAAGAGGGGCTTCAAGCCCTGGTGGCCTCTAATAAAGATGAGTCATACATGCCAGGGAGGGAGATCTTATGGGGGAGTTGAAGCGAGGAAAGAGGGTCTCTTGGGAGATGGGATGTCTCGCTGCTACCCCCAGAGCCACCTTGAGGAAACTGGGAATGCTAGAGCCAAAGGAAAGACCCCTGGAGGGTTGGGGTGGGTGGGAGGGGGCAGGGAAGCCGTGGAAGCCCCAGGGGCCCATGGACCTAGAAGAGGGTTAGGGAAAAGGGGGACGTGGAGGTGCAGAGCAGGAGCCTGGTTTGGTCAAGGAAACCGTGGAGCCTAGGGCTCCTAAGGACACACACGTGTACACACACACACACACACACGCAACCTCTGAGGTCCTGAGCCTCTGCTCTCCCCATCTATCACCCTTTAGGTTCTCTCACTAGGGACCCAGAAAGATGAACAAAACAGACAAGAAAGTAGATATTCATTTTATTGAGAAAACAGGCTGGGTCTGAGTACCAAAACGAGACCTGGGAGGGGTAAAGCCAGGTGAGTGAGGCAAACTTCATTACTGCCACACCCACCTTCCCGACCCCCCAACGCAGGGCAGTGCCATGCTGGATGTTAGCCCCCAGGCATGCTTTTTCCCTATCTCTGCGCTAATTTACAGGGATCTTACCACTACATGTCAGTTTCTGGGATCAAGGAACACGAGGGGAAAGCCTCAGTTCTCTCCCAGAATGGCGCAGCCCTCAGAATCCATCAATTCACACCTCTGCTCCTCCATCGTGCAGATGCCTAGAGAGGGACAGACACCTGACCCATATCACACAGCAATGAAGCAGAGGACAGAGCAAACCTGCATTGGCTGTCTCCTGCCTTGGGAATCATTTCAAGAGCGGGTTTTAGTAGATGAATCCCATCAGATGATGTCACAGTCACCATCCCCTGACTCAAGTGTTCAGGCCCAAAAGACCACAACTGAAGCCACTGGGACCCTTCTGCACTTCCAGGCCCCCTTTACTTTTGGGTTCCTGTGAGGGACAAAACAACAGCCATGAAAAAGGATCTGCTGGGAAGACTTACTCTTGAATGTAGCTTCTCTATTACAGGCTCCTTCTGAAGCTGGAGGATACGGTTACCAAAGAAGAGCTTTGGCCTGCCCTGCTCCCAGCACTGAGAAACGGGGCTGGAACGTGGGTACCAGAAAACATTAGAGGGCAGCAAAAGGCTCCATTCCTTGAGCATTTTCTGTGTACCAGCCATGCTGTTCTCCCTCATGGTGTCTACTTGTATTTGCTGGGAACTTTCTCTTGAGAGGAGGGTCCACCTGGCTCTGCCTCCCAAATACTGTGGTCACAGGTACATACCACCATGCCCAGATGTTGTTTTTGTTTTTGTTTAAAACAAAACAAAATGAGCCGGGCGCGGTGGCGCACGCCTGTAATCCCAGCACTCGGGAGGCTGAGGCAGGAGGATCAGTGTGAGTTCGAGACCAGCCTGGGCTACAAAAGTGAGCTCAAGGCCAGCCTGAACTGCATAGTGAGACCCTGTCTCAAAAAGACAAAAAAAAAAAAAACACAAAAAACAAAAAAACAAGGTGTCAGGGGCTGAGGAGATAGCTCTGTGGCACACTTGACAGGGGGGAGATCTGACGGGGGAGTTGAAGTGAGGAAAGAGGGTCTCAGGAGATGGGGATGGGATGGGATAGGAATCCCCAGAGCCATCTTGAGGAAACTGGGGATGCTAGAGCCAAAGGAAAGAGCCCTGGAGGGTTAGGGTGGAAGGGAGGGGGCAGGGAAACAGTGGAAGTCCCAGGGGCCCATGGGCCTATAAGAGGGTTAGGGAAGGGGGGGAACATGGAGGCTCAGAACAGGAGCCTGCTTTGGTCAAGGAAACCCTGGAGCCTAGGGATCCTAAGGATACACACACACACACACATACACACACACACACACGGCAGTGCCTGCCTAGCAAGTGCAAGTTTGTGAGTTCGAATCCCTGTCCCGCAAAAAAAAAAAAAAAACAAGTCTCACTATGTAGCCCAAGTTGGCCCTGGCTGCACAGCAATCCTCCTGCCTCAGCCCCCCAAGTGTGCACCGCCCCGCGTGGCATTTCTGGGCACATCTGTGACCAGCACAGACAAGGTCCAGCACTTGCAGCTTCTTTCTAAAGCTCAACTCCTTACTAGCTAAGTGTCATCACTACCATGTAGAAAATGGGCTTAGTGAGTGCAATGCCTTGCTCAGGGTCACACAGAAAAGACATGGCAGGCAGTCGGAAGGTTATAGCACAAGCAGGTTTCCAAGGAAGAGAGGGAAGCCTCAGCCAAGGTCACAGTAGTGTTTGGGCAGCTGATGGAAGGGATCCAGCAACTCCATGATGGCAAAGGCGCTGGCACTGAGGCTACAGCCAAGGCGACCTACAGTAATGAGACAAGTCTAATTGATATACCGAGAAGTAGGAAACAAGAAACAGAGCCCAGGGAGGGCTGCTCTCTGTTGTAGGTCCCGGAAAGCTGGGATTTATGACTGCGGATAGCAGCTTCTCTTGCTGGTGCCCTGTTTGTTGACCTCTTGCTTGGGATGTTAATGGTCGTCTCGTCGTTTAATATATTAACATCTGTGTGAACCTGGTGTTAGGTAAATAGTAGAAGACATAGTGATTTGTAATCTGTATTCACCAAAGTAGTTTTGCATATTCCTTAGCCTGCTTGTAGCCCTCAATAAAGATGAGCTGTTTCTGGAGCTCTGGGCTCAATTGGAGAAAGACAAATCTCAGTGGCTCCTCTGAGGCATATTCATTGGGTCTTCTTGTCGTTTCTTTCGGCACTGACTCACAACAGACTCCCAGCCATGCACTCTATGGCATCAGTTTGCTGGCCTGCAAGGACCCCAGCAGCTCTGTGGAGGCTCAACTTTGAGTTCCCAAGCCACAGCTCCACGGTCAGCATCCGGATCTGACCCCCATCGCTAAGTTCTGAGGGGTCCTGACTTGCCCATCATTCCTGCCTGCCCCTAGCATGACCTGCCTGGTGTGCAAAAGTGAAATAAAGGAATAATAGCAAATAAATAAATGGTGAAAGAGAGCTCTGTGTGTTTCCTGTGTGAGTGCTGGAGCCAGGACCTGGAGGATGGATGCCACTTCTTAGCATATTTGACATTTCTAGGCCTGCTTTCCCCTCTAGATCGGTAGTACCCAGCTCAGGATCTGTCACTGATTAAAAAAAGAAAGGGGAGGGACCAAGACCCAGTAGTTGCCCACCCCAGATTCTTGCTGCTCCCAGGACTGCTGCTTGAACTTCTGATCCTATTGACCTTCCTCCACCTGGAAAAGCATTTCAAATTCGAAGCCAAGCACTCTTCCATCCAACAGCTGCCTGTGGCATCTGCACAATTATTGGAGAATAGCCTGCACTGGGGGCCTAAAATCTTACTACTACCAAGTGACCAAGAATCCATCAAATGCAGGAATCTAATTAGAGGCTGGCTGTCATATTAGAGGATAACCCAATCCTCTGTGTCAGGCCTAGGAGCAAACAGAAGCTGAGAGAGGGCAAAACATCTTGCCTGGGTTATACAGCCACTTTACTTCAGGGTTGAGATTTGAAACTTGGCTTGGGGAGTTTCCCAGGGCATGCAGAGACTGAAACTGAAGGTGCCAGTTTATTCTCCTTGGCCTCCTGTCTGCCCCACCCCCATCCTTTTCTGACACTTGACATTCTCCATGACTCCCTCCTCCTGGCTACGCCCTCCTCCTCCAGTTTCCATGACAACACATTCTCCCCTCCCCCCCATCCTCCTCCTGTTCTCTTGTGGCTTCTCACTCTCTACCGTGGCTCCTGAGTCCAGGGAGCAAGCGGATCCCCAAGCAGGGTCCCTCAGCTCTTCTTTCTTGATACCCCTGTGAACTCACCACTTTCCCTGTGGGTCCGTAGCCCTGCTTCACATTTCAGCTTAGTAACAGTTCCTTGCAGTGTGCTAAGAGCATCCTTACGTGTTGAGTCCTACTGTAATACATGCATTATCTCACTTCATTTGCACAGCTACTCCTGAAAGAAGTTCACACTACCAATGAGGACTCTTAAGTTCAGGGATGGAAAGCCAAGATCCAGTGCCAGGTTGCCTGTTACTTGAAGAACAGATAGGAAAATGTGGGGCATTTTTAAACCAAGGGCAAAAACTTCCCTCCCACTCCTAGAGAGAGAGGGGAATGGAAATTTTGGAGGAAAGAGCCCTACTCCGCAGTTTTCAGAACCTGGTGATGATCTAGAATTACACTGTCAACTTGGAATTTTAAAAATGCATCATGCATGGTACATTTTGAAGTGAGAAAATTTGGAAAGCTTTGAGAGGAGCAAAAGTTCATGAAAAATTGCCCTTTTCCTTCAGATTGCTCCATTGTGTCTTAAGTCTTCAAAAACCCCATTCCAGGGTTCCAGCTTCTAATGCCTTTCTACCTCAACAGTGCCTGGCATTTACCACAGAGTTGGACCATAACCTAGGTTCTGCCACTACTACCAGATCTGTGGCCCAGAGGCAAGTGGCTCAACCACTGGGACTCTCAACTCTGCTCTGAATGGGGCATACCACTACTTCCCCATGTGGCTGCTGAGGCACCACTGGGACGATGTGCATAACACACCTGGCATCCAGCCTGGCACACAGAGGTGCTTGGTTAAATCCTGCATTTCCTGTGCATATAATATCTTGGCTTTACCAAGCACTTCTTGAACAACTTCCCTCCCATTCGTGGCCAGCTCCTATTCATCCTTGAAGGACCTCTGATCCTTTTCTGCTTCTCATGGAATTTTTTCTAGACACATATTTTTAGTAAAAAGATAAAAAGGCACTTCCTCTGCCACACTCCTAGGGCTCTCTGTCCCTGCAGTCATGTTTATCCACTGGCTCAAGCCTTCTGATGGCAGGGCCAATGTTCTAGGCTGGCAGAAAGGAGATTTCAGTGCAAAATTGCATTACCTTACATGCATATTGTCGGGATCCAGCCCCTGCTGACCCCAGGACAAGCATGTAGCTTCTAGCAGGGGCAAGAAGCCAGTCAGATGTTAGAATCACGCGAAGCAGACAGATGGCAATGAGTGAGCTTAGAGACACGTTTGTGGTATGTGCATGTGTGTATGTGTGGCATGTGCATTTGTGTGGTGTGTGATGACACAGCACTTGCAAGAATCAACAGCCCCGCTTACTTCAGGAGTCTTCTCTGGTTCCTAAATTGGCCTCATTCTCTGCCATCTCCCCAGAGGATTAGAAGGTGTCCCAAATGTTAAGGTGTATCCAGATGTCCCCCTGCCTTGCTGAGTTCACCTCCAAACACAAGTCTGTATGTTCACAGGGCCCATCTAGATGGTGATGGTTGAGTTACAAACAGATCAAGATTCCAGGTCACAGTAGCTTGGGGGCTGGATCTGAATGATGGTCACTGCCCCCACATCCTAGGTCCCAGGGGAGCCATTTCCAGGAAGAAAGTCCCCAGGTCCGGAGTGCCAGGAGACCATGCCCTTAGAAGAGGGCTGTGCTTTGCCATTGAAAAGACTCTCACCCCCTTAAAGGTGCACAAAGCCCATCTTGGTGCCCTCACTCCCCCCCCCCCAAAAAAAAAAAAAAAAAACTAGTTCAGTCCCTGCTGGAGTGACAGCTCCCAGCTTTTGTTCCCAAAAAATGGCTGTCAAGGGGAAAAGAGGTATATTGTTTCTTTCTTTTTTTTTTAAGTTTGAGACAAAGGCGTCAATTCCTTTCCATCTGTCCCAAAAAAGGAAGAAAGTTAAATTTGTTTTTACAAGGATGTCAGCACTTGCTTCAATAGGGAGTCAGGGGTGTCTTGCTGAGGCAGGGTGGGGGAAGGTAGGGAGAGGAGGCTTAAGCAGGCACAGGGGACAAGGACAGACCCTGACACCAAGGGAAGCAATGATCTGGGGTACTTCTATGCCTGGTTTTGGGTAGACCCTGGAACTCAGCAGTCTGACGGAAGAGCTGGGTGGGCTGGAGCAGGTGGGGGAGCCGAGAGCCCCAGGAGAGCGGAGCATGTGCCATCTTCCTTCAGTTCCCTCAAGTCAAGCCCCATGTGGGCAGCTGCAGTTCAACTGAGGCACTCACATCAGAAGCATGGGGCCCAGGCAGGTGTTGGGAGCAGAGGAGAGAAGTCTGGGCTTCTTACCAAGAGTCCAGAAATCAGCATGGGTATCTTGGTGCCCCCTCACCCCCAGTTCATCCGCCACGCATGGGGCTCTCAATAGGTCATCTTCTCTGTGCTCATACTCAGCCACAAACACCAGGGCCCTGGGGACTCCCCAAATGTCCCTCCTCAGGCTAGAAGACCTAACCTCGAGCAGAAGTCCTCTCCTCCCCAACCTTAGCCCACGACCACCATCGCTGCCCCCTGGCACAAAGGCCCACACAGCTGGGGGTTTGCAGCCCCCAGACCTTCCTGCTCCTTCCTCAGCCTCAAGTACTTGGTTCTGGGGACCCTACTTCAACTGAGGCCTGTCACCCTCCCCCAGCTGGGAGCCGCTGGCCCTATTCTATTGTCCTGTCCCAAATCCATTTTATATTGCTATGGACACTGCTTCCATTCTTTGGTATCACTGTCCATTCCAAAGAAATAAGTGGCCATTCAAGTGGAAAAGTATGTGGTTTCTCTTCCTCACTTTCTCACCCCCCATTTCTTTTGTATTCTCTTTATTTATAAAGACATCAAGTTGGCCCTAGACCACAGAGTCCCCACTTGCTGCTAAAACTTGGGGGCTGGGACCTAACCCCAAACATGAGGCCCCACCTCCTGCACACGGCCGTCTATCTGGTGACAAACCTGAGCTCTCGCCAACCTGCCTGTTCTGTCCCTCTGCCTGTCCTGTCCCTCTGCCTGCCCCGGGATAGGGCTCCTGTCTCCCGAGCTGTCTTACAGCTCAGTCTCCAAGCCCGGCCCTTCCTGGGTCCTAGATGCAGAATTGTCAGATGCCAGATCAGACCTTGATACTCCAAAGCCCCGCTGGGTTCAGTACGCAAGGCTCCCTCAAGGTCGGGCCCCTGCCCACCGCACAGGTCCTATTAAGGAGCCCGGTTCTAGCGCTGCAGGTCCTACGGCCCTGTAGTCGCTAGCTGCCCCCGTCGAGGTACAAGTACTCGCCTCCAACTGGATCCAGAGGCCACCCCACTGCACAGGCCCCATTTGCAGCCGCCACTTGACCCTAAGTCCCCAGCTCTTCTCCGACACAGGGGCCCCATCCAGCGGCCCAAGAATCCCCACCCTCTACGGCCCAGTCCCAGATTGTGATTCCACCTCCCCGGGGCCTCCGTGGTCTCCCCAGAAGATCCCAGGGGAGGGACGTGGTCAAGCTGCGGAGCCACCACCCAGACCATCGGAGGGAGTGCAGGCAGTGACCCGTTCGCGGGCTGTGGCCTCGCGTGCCCGGCTAAAACTGCCCGGCTCCGGGCGGCCACAGGGTGAGTGGCAGAGCTGGCGGAAGCAGCGCTTGAAGTTCTCATCCAGGAAGGCGTAGAGCACCGGGTTGAGGCTGCTGTTGGCGTAGCCCAGGGCGATGCACAGATGCAATGCAGCCACCACAAGAGGGTCGTGCCGGTCGATGTCCACCAGCGTCCACACGATGACGAAGATGTGGATGGGCGCCCAGCACACCACGAAGGCGCCCACCACCACCAGCACCATTCGCGTGATGCGCCGCAGGCTGCGGTCCTTCTCCTTGGAGCCTGACAGCAGGCGCACACTGCGCAGGCGCAGCAGCATGAGGCCGTAGCACACGGTGATGATAAGAATGGGTACCACGAAGGCAAAGAGGAACACGCAGATCTTGGTCACTGTGTCCCAGTACCAGCTGGGGTTGGGGAACTGGAGCATGCACACCACTGCCCCATCTGGGTTGGGGAGACAAGGAAAGATGGAGTGAGAGCCCTGTGCGCCTGAGGTCCTCCCTGCTTGGTTCCCTGTCTTGATGTGGGCCCTTGACTCTTTTGCCTCAAATGCCCCTACACTTCCACACTGGGTGAACTCGTACTCATTCTTAAAAACCCCAGGAAGACTGGTTGTCATCTCAGAGATCTCCTTTCTGTGATCTCTCCTAGGCCCTTTATAAGCTTCTATTCTATGTCCTTGGGTGGCAGTAATCTATAAGTTAACATTAATTTATCCGAAAGCAGTAAATATGATAACACCCCCACCATTCTAAACTTATTCCAGCGGGATAGTACTGCTAAGACTGATTGAATGAGTGTAACTGGACAGGTACGGCGGTGCATGTCTGTAATTCCAGCACTCAGGAGCCTGAGGCAGGAGGATCACAAATTTGGGCCCAGCCTGGCAACCAGCAACTGAGCAAGAACCTGCCTTAAAATCTGAAAAAGGGCTAGGTATGGGCTAGGGCTTGGATTCAAGTCCCAGCATTAAGAAAGGGAAATAAACACACAGGATTCACCAGCAGACTCAGCCCCTGACTACTGTGTGTGCTGGGCAAAGCATGCCCTCTTCAATTCAAGCTTTAAAGAGGTGGGACTAGTAATGCGCCCACACCCCTAGGATTGCTGTGAGAACTGGATTGGCCTGGGGGCAGTAAGGCATTGAGCACAGCAAGTTCAGGAGCTTGGTGCACACACAGGAAGAGAAGCAGATGCACAGGGGAACCCAGGGGCCAAGGTGAAGCCAGCCTCCCTGGAGGGAGGCAGATGTTGGCCAATGTCAAGGACTTCTTAGCAGAGGAAGTGATGCATACTGAATTCCAGCTAACTGGGAAGCTGATGCAGAAGGATCCATGTTTAAGTCCCTTCTAGGCAACTTAGCAAGACTCTGTCTCAAAATAAAAAATAAAAAAGGAGGGGGTTGTGGCTCAGTGGTAGAGCACCTCAGGGTTGGAACCCCAGTACTGGGAGAAAAAACAAAGATCTGTCTGACAGACCAGAAGGGTACTTAGGAGGGAATGAGGTCCCCATTTCTGGAATAAAAGCTTGGGCTAGACCAGCACTTTTAGGGGATGTTGTGGGCTTCTTCTGCAGGACTGAGGCAGGCTCAGAGGACTCCCAAGATCTAAGTCATACAGTGGGCTTAGAACCTAGCATTATGAGAAGCTATGGACAAGGTAGGTTCTAGGGCATCGGGCTGAGTGGGAGACCTTTGTCCTACAGATGACCAAACCAGGCCCAGAGAGGAACAGCACTTACTTAAAGTCCCACAGGAAAAAAGCATACAGAACAACTAACCTGTGCTGATAGATTGGAGGGGAGGGTGTTCGTGCATGCATGCATGTGTGCGTGTGTGTGTGTGTGTGTGTGAGAGAGAGAGAGAGAGAAAGAAAGAGGGGAAGAGGAATAGAGACAGAGAGGGAGGGAGAGGAAGAGAGAGAGAGAGAGACAGAGACAGAGAGACAGAGAGAGACCCACCATCTGGTCCAGCCCCAGCAGGGTTGCAGTCAATGATGTGGAAACCAGAGCCTGACAGAGGAACCAGGTCCTGCTGCTGAGTCAAGACCAACTGTTCAGAGGCCATAGAAGGGCACAGGGACGCTCCCTTTGTGCGGCTTGGAGGGGACCATGAAGCCTCCCATTAGGCCTGTTCCCCTCTCCCACCCACGGCATCGAGCCTCCACAAACCTCCCCTGAAAGGACCAACAGGAGTGACAGGCCTGAGGGCAGCACCCTCAGCTTGTAAGCCAGGCTCCACCCAATGCCATGCTCTGTGACCCTGGTAAACCACGTGTTCTCTCAGATTCTGTTTCCTCACAAACAGAGATGCAGGTTCTTGCTTTTGTCTATCCCACAGGCTTAGTCACTTCGCAGCTGCAACTATTGGGCCTTGGCCATGAGCTAGGCCTTTTCCTAAGTGTTTTACCTTATTTAAGCTTCTCTAGCATGGCTCTAAGAAACTCATTAGCTCCTCACATACTTTTCGCTCTAGATTACCTCTCCCACTTCCTCACATCAAGGAAGGGCCATGGGACCTATTATCACTAGGAACGGGGGACTGTGACATTTAAAAGTGGTTATAAAGGGACTGGGGCTTTAGCTCAGTGGTGAATCACTTTGCCTAGCCTGAGCAAGGCCCTAGGTTTGATCCCGAGCACTGAAGAAAAAAAAAGAAAAGAAAAGAGAAAAAGAGGCAGCAGTTGTGCACCCTGCCGCTCCCTGTCTACGTCCACGCAGCTGGATACCAGATACCAGTACTGGAAGCCTCGGGAACCACCAGGCAGAGCCTGGGTCCCTACAGGACCATACTACTCTCACACTGGCTTGCTATAGGCATGAGAAATCAACCTCCAGCATAAGCCACTGAGCTTTGAAGATTATTACAGCTGCTAGAGTAACAGACACAGGTAGTCCCTAAAACTGATTACAGCCTTATTCCAATGAAATGCAGCTTTCATTCTCTAGGCTTTGCTTTCATCATCCGACCGGTGGTTTTCAAAGCCAGGTCAGAGGAAGCTTGGGGTGGGAGAAGCCATCTTTGAGTCAGTGGCACTCTTACCCCGCTGCCCCTCTGTTGAGCTCCCTATAGGTCAGTCAACACACAGCCTGGCTGGCCACCTATGGGCACCCAGGCCGGCCAGCCATAGTCCACTGACCGCTTACACACTCATCCTCACACAGTCTCCCAATCACACCCCCCACTGCCGACCGTTCCCATCCTTCTGGCTGACCTTGCATGCTCCCAGGGACTCCACTGGTGGGTGCCCTCCCCTGCTCACCCTGGGAAGGGCTCCATGAACCCAGAGAGGCCTACATGCTGTACCCTGTGCCCTGAAACCCAAGCCACCACCCCCTCCCTCACTCACCCCGGGGGCGGGTCACAGCCATGACCATGATGGGGACGCCGATACCCGAGGCCAGGACCCAGATGCAGATGTTGATCAGCCTGGCCTTGGCAGGTGTGCGGAAGTCCAGGGCCTTGACAGGGTGGCAGACGGCGATGTAGCGATCGACACTCATCATGGTGAGCGTGAAGATGCTGGTGAACATGTTGTAGTAGTCGATGGAGAGCACGGCCTTGCAGAGCAGCTCCCCGAAGGGCCACGTCTCCATCAGGTACTTGGCACTCTGGAAGGGCAGCGTGCTGGTGGCCAGCGCATCAGCCAAGGCCAGGTTGAAGATGTAGATGTTAGTTGCTGTCTTCAACTTAGTGTACCTTAGAAGGAAGTGTGTGGGTAATTATTTCTCAGATTTCAGTTTCCATGAAACCCCAGGGGTAGAGGTGGGGTGGGGGGAGCTGCAGACTGGCACAGTTGTTTAAGCATCCGCTCAGACAAATGCAATCAGGCACAGGGGACCTGGGTTCCATCCCTCGCTCTACAAGTCTCACCCACCATGCGCTGAAGACATCATCAGACAGACCCCCCACCAAAAAAAGGCCATTAAACACAGAGGGTACAGTGACTTGCAAAGGTCACACAGAAGATCAAGGGACCATCTGATTCAACATCACTCCTGTCCACTGCAACAGATGCAGAAGGATTTCTCTGGTTGTAGGTAACTTTGGCAGAAAGTACTTTAGGAAGGGCCAGCCTGATAGCTCAGTGGACTAAAGCATCTGCTTAGGCAGAGAGCAGTGGCCAGAGTTCGATTCCTGCTGGCTGTGCCTTGCTGGTCTCGCCTTTGGGACACCTTGAGAAGGTGATTGAGTCTAGGCGTGGCGGCACATGCCTGTAATCCCAGCACTTGAGAGGCTAAAAACAGGAGGATCACGGCAAGTCTAATCTATAAAGTGAGACCCTATGGATTCTGTCCTAAGCACAGCAGAACAAAGCAAGCAAGCAAGAAAGCTTTAGGAAAAGCCGTATCTTCTGAGAGGTACTAAGCAACTTAGTTTGAGAAAAAACTGACCATAGAGGAAAATATATATTGGCTGAGTGACTCTGGACTAGTAGCTTGAGATCTCTGAGCCTCAGCAATTTTAAGTATCAAAAGAGGGCTAAGGGTTGGGGAGACAGCTCAGTGGCATAAAGGTCTGCCTGGCAAGTGCAAGGTCCCGAGTTTGATCCCTGCTGAGAGAGAGAGAGAGAGAGAGAGAGAGAGAGAGAGAGAGACGGAGGGAGGGAGGAAGAAAGAAGGAAAGAAAGAAAGGCTAATACTTGTACCAGCCTCTTGGGATGGTGGTGAAAATTTAATGAGATAATGCAGAACTTAGCCCTGAGCCCAGTGGTTGGTGAATGTGCAGAACAAGAGCTATAGCTCGGCAGGAGAGCACTCTCCCAGCAGGGATGCCACACTGGGTTTGATCCCAGCCACTGGGTTTGATCCCAGTGCTGCAAAAGAAAAAAAACAAAACAAAAAACACAAAAAAGGGGTCTGGCGGGATGGCTCAGTGGCCTAAAGCGCCTGTTTGGGAAAAGCTTGGGAGGCTTCAGGGACCGCGGTTCAATCCCCAGCACCACATGCTGCACCAGCCCTGCCCTCGGGGTGGGCTGAGCCGGCCATAAAAATGAGTGAATAAACAAACAAAGGTTCTGAAACAATAAATAAATAAAATAAAATAAAAATTTAAAAAAAAACCACAAAAAACAAAACCCATGCAGGCCAGTATAACTGTTTTTCCCATCTATAGAGACTGAAGCTGGGGGATAGGCCAGAGTGGCCAGATTCTCCAACTTCTACCACCTCCCTGGTCTTCTGGGAAGAGGACTACTAGCCAAGTCTGAAGAAGGAGCTCTGGAGTGAAGACCCCCGGAGTGTCCTCTGTGACAGGCCAGGGCTCCTGGTCCTTGGTCCTTGACCTATCAGGACTTTCTCATCCCCACAAAATTTAATTCCACCCTCTGGAAGCCTCAGTTCACATCTCTTCCCACCCACGGGGGTGTGGGAAAAGGTGAGCCCTGGGGCAGAGGCCAGGTACCAAGCCCAAGCAAGGTGTGTGACCAAACTCGGCAGCCCACCCTCCCGGCAGCCCTTGCCCTCCACATTCTGCATAGCTGTCTCCACCACAGCAGGGCCTTCTTTATCTGGTATTTATAGTATTTACAGTCATGGTCCCTTTTGCAGCAGAGCCTGGGCCAGGCTCTGGGAAGCTGGAGAGGCTGGCTACCTTGCCTGGTGGACTTTTCACAGAAACAAGGGGCCACTGGGGCTGAGCTAAGAATGTCTTCCTGCTCTAGACGGATCTGAGAAACCCAGGGCAAGGCTCCACCACCTCCACAGTTCCTCCCCCAGAACAGGAAGAGCCCGGGAAGACAGAGGGGAAACAATTTATCGAGGTGGGGACTGAGGGCTCCCTTTACAATTACTAGCAGAGCCTGAGAGAAGCACAGACTCTGGGAGCATCCGATCTGCTAAACTATAGATCATAAATCTCTAGACCTAGGCCCAGGAATCTCCATCTTTAATAAGCGTGGGGGCTTTTGGGTTAGCTCGGTGATTTAAGTGCTTGAGCAAGCAATCTCAGTCAGGCACAGGGGACAGCGATTTGATCCCCACATTTACCCTTAAGGCAGCCTGAGCAGGCCAAAAAGAGAAAAGAAAAAAACCCTTTTAACAAGCTTGCCTCTACCCTCAGTGAATCTTATGAGCTCTAGAAACTGGAGAATTACTGTGCAGAATAAATCCCATACTGGGGAGAGACTGGAAAACTGAAGCCCAGAGAAGCAGCACAAGCCCACCCAAGGTCACACGGTATTGGTACAAAACCAAGTTGAGGGGCCAGGCAGGATGTCTCAGTGGTCTAAAGCGCCTGCTTAGGAAAGCTTGGGAGGCTGCAGGGACCATGGTTCGATCCCCGGCACCAAATGATGCGCCAGCCCTGCCCTCAGGGCAGGCTGAGCAAGCCATAAAAATAAATAAACAAAAGTTCTGAAACAAGAAAAAAAAATAATAATCTGAAAAAAAAACATAAAATAAAACAACAACAAAACCAAGTTGAGAACTTGGACCTCTTGACTCCCCATGTATTTGCTCTTCTCTAGCCTAAGGGCAGTGTCACAGTTCATACTTCTCCTTACTTCCTTAGTTTCCCATGATGCCAACTAGGAAGAGGCTACAGCACAGTACTCAATATTTTTGAATGACTGCTGAACAATCTCACATCTGCTAAAGCTGTTTCTTCAAGAAATGATAGGCCTAAAACAAATGGACTCACTCATTGTCCTCCATGGCAAGCATCTGTCCCACTCCCTCCCAAAATAGCTGCTATTTGCTCTGGGGCTCCGGAAGCAAAAGAGTTTTGCTCAAAGACAGCTGAATCGCAGGCCTCGGGAAGTCTGTCTTGAGCGAGCAGATCCCAGCTGTGTGGGAGGCGGCTCTAGCCCACAGCTGAGTGTCTAATTTCTCTCCTCTTACGCAGAACAATTCCAGGTTGTTCTCTGCGTGTTATTTTGATTTGTGAACGATCCTTCATCCTCAGAGGGGGCTGGGAAGCGGGAAAGGAGGGGCTGAAGCTTCTGAGGCTGTGAGGCTGAGCCCACTGGGGCTGAGGGGCCCAGCGCCAGGTTCGGGTTCGCCAGGCAGCGCTCTGAACCCCTCCCACGCTCAGGCTCCCTCTCTAGAAGCCCCTTCATGCCCTGTGCAAATGGCACCTTCGACCCCTTCTCCAGCCCCAAGATGATCATGCCACAATCCCTGCCCCACTCCCTCTGCTCCCACAAGCTGGCTCCAGCCACCTCTAGGTCTCCAAATCTTCCACATCTGCCCCTCAACTAATGCCTCCCCACCCCCATCTGATCCTTCTCAGTGGTCATGTTCAGCCCGCCCCAGCTCAGGCCATGCATACTTACTGCTCCCTCTACTTGGCACTGTCATCCATAGGGAGTTTTGAAATGTCCCCTCCTGCACCACCCCAGCCACAGTGCACCTCTCCCCACCAGGGCCCTCTGGCTCACTTGTTGGTAAGGGGAGGGGGTGGCATGGAACCCAAAGTCTCACACATGCCCATATGGTAGACAAACACCCTACCACTCAGCTGTATCCTCAGATCTTTTTCTTTTCTTATATTTTAAGACAGGTCCCTGCCGGGCGTGGTGGCGCACGCCTGTAATCCCAGCACTTGGGAGGCTGAGGCAGGAGGATCGGTGTGAGTTCAAGACCAGCCTGGGTTACAAAAGTGAGCTCAAGGCCAGCCTGAACTTCATAGTGAGACCCTGTCTCAAAAAGACAAAAAAAAATAAGACAGGTCCTTGCTAAGTTATATAGACTGGCCTTGAATTTTAAGATCCTCTTGCCTCGGCCTCCCAACCAGCTGGGATTACAGGCCTGTTCCAACATACCTGGCTGCTTCACTTCTTTTTATAGCACAAAGTACTCCCTCATGCTATCTCTGAAATAGTCATCTTCTTTTCTGTTCATGGAGCTCTGTCACCAAAGAAGCTCTCTGAAGGTAGCTGAATCAGTCCATTGAGGTCCTGGCCACCTCTAGTGCACATGGCAGGCTTCTGTGGACACCTGTCATAGGGAAGTCTTACCCCTGGGCGTTAAGCTCTCACCAGGACCAAAGCAAACGCCTCTCTCCCAGGTCCACTAGCCGCGGGACTTGGGACTCACTCTGAGAAGCAGAACTGCTCCGGGCTGCGCTTGCAGTCTCCTGTGGCTTGCCCCTGCCATCAGGTCAGCACGCCTCTGGGCCACCAGCTTCCCTCTAGCATCCTCCAACATCTCAGTCTGTGGTTCCTCCAATGTCCTAGCCAGCATGCTCTCCCTCCTAAGAGACAGCCAGCCACTGGGATGGTCTGGGGGAGAACCTTGCAAACTACATATATAAAGCATATAGAAAGGCAGATTTCTTTTTTTTCTCCTTTTGAGACAGGGTCTCGCCATGCAGTTCAGGCTGGCCTTGAGCTCACTTTTGTAGCCCAGACTGGTCTTGGACTTGCACCGATCCTCCTGCTTCAGCCTCCCAAGTGCTGGGTTTACATGTTATGCCACCATGCCCAGCTTGATACAGAATTTAAAAAGCCATCAAGTACTAACAAAATGTTACCCCTCTGCCCAGCTTTCCTCTCTCCTCTGCCCAGCTCCAAGGGACAACCATGTTTAATTTTTTTTTTTAAAGAATTATTTTATTTTATTTTCTTGTTTCAGAACTTTTGTTTGTTTATTTATTTATTTTTATGGCTGGCTCAGCCTGTCCTGAGGGCAGGGCTGGCGCAGCATGTAGTGCCGGGGATCGAACCACGGTCCCTGCAGTAGCCCAACCTTTCCTAAGCAGGCACTTTAGACCACTGAGCCATCCTGCCAGGCCCGATATTTAATGTTTTTAATTATGCATTTGGAGTGATTATCTCCATAATTCTAAAGAATATGTTTAAATAGCTATTTCTTTTTTAATTTATGTATTTGTTTTTTGGTTTTTTTTTTAATTATTTATTTATTTATTTTCTTGTTTCAGAACTTTTGTTTGTTTATTTATTTATTTTTATGCCTGGCTCAGCCTGCCCTGAGGGCAGGGCTGGTGCAGCATGTGGTGCCGGGGATCGAACCGCGGTCCCTGAAGCCGCCCAAGCTTTCCTAAGCAGGTGCTTTAGACCACTGAGCCATCCCGCCGGGTCCCTGTTTTTTGTTTTTTTTAAGATTTTTAAAATTTACTTCTCTTAAACCTCATTTATTTGTTTGTGTTATAACTGGCTCAGCCCGCCCTGGGATGGGGGTGTGCAGCATGTGGTGCCAGGGATCAAGCACTTGCCTTAGCTTTCCTCCACAGGCGCTTTAGACCACTGAGCCATCTCACTGGCTCTAGTTTATGTATTTGGTACAGGGTCTCACTATGCAGCTTAGACTTGTAGTGATCCTCTTGTTTTCAGCCTTCTCAGTGCTGGGATTACAGGCATGTGCCACCACACCTGGTTTCAATGGCCATCTTGACACAGGGCCGACATAGCACACAGTACCAGGGATCAAAGCCAGATCCTTGTACTTGCCAGGCAGGCACTTAGACTGACAAGCTATCATCCCAGCCCCAATGGCTATTTCTTGATTTACCAATTTCAGGAAGCACTGGTGGAAGTTTGTACACGGCTAGCCAAGGGTATGCAGAAGCTGAGACAAATAATTCTAAAGTCTCAGAGGCAGCATACATTAAAGGTTTACAATAGACCATGGACTTATAAACTCAATTTGTTCAAGAGGATGGGTTGTAACTGAAGTTCATTGTAAGTTAAGACTACTTTTCCCATAAGAAATCATGGAAATACCCATAATATATTCTGAGTCTCCCAAAATACCCCTTGACTAACCTTTTCATGATTAAAAAAAAAAAACCAAAAAATGGTAGCATAATGTAGGTAATTCACCACAAACACCAATAATGTTCCTAGTGTATTCACCAAAGAGTTATAAAATGTCCTAGTTTACCAGAAACAACAATTTCATATTGAAATTGTTTAAGTTGACATCTCACCATTCAAGCTGGCATCTTTGGCCTGCAGGAAGGCAGGATGAAATGCAAGGTGGATACTATCGGAAGGAAAGTCCCCTTCCATAGGGACATCAGGAATCTGGCTCTCTGGTGTCCCTTCTCTCCCTGGGAGAGTCTGTAGCCCACTAGGACCTGCTTCTGGATCACTGAGTATAAGCTTGTCTGTTTGTGTTCTTTTTCTAACACCGTTCTTTTCCATCATGCTTGCTTTCTTTGCCTTCCCTTCCTTTCTTAGTTTCTTTACTAGCATTTGGGGGACCATTTGGATAGCAGTGAGCGTTGTGATTACATATAGCACTGACCTAGATCACATCCACAAACACATGCATCTGTGCTCAGACTAATGCTTACATACACATATGCTTTTCTGGCATCAGGAGTCTTTGTTTGCAATCTCACAAGCAGCCAGCATTACAGCCATCACTCAAGATTCTGGGCATAAGTCAAACCTAAAATTGTGGTCCTAACCCAAGTCATTCCAACACAAAGCTGGTTATTACTTGAGGGTCTGCTGTATTTCTCAGACTTGCAGAATCCATTGGACATTGCCAGGATCTCATATTCCAGTCTGCTACACTCGTATGGCTCTGTCATCTTATTCCAAGGCCTCCTGGATCACCATAGAAGGAGAGTCATCTAAGCATACATCCAGCAGCAATCCATTGCTTCCTCTGAAGCCAAACAGCCTTATGCAGTCATACTGCCCCGCCTACCTGCACAGGTTGAGAAACGCAGTTCTCTATGTGTCCAGAAGCAGGGAAAACCAGATATTCTTGAACCCTGGGAATGTCGGTCCTCTGATATGGTAGGTGAAGATTAACTCTTTCTCATCATTTTGTTCTTTCCATCCTCACAACAGAGATTTTTTTTCACGTTTTAAAAATTTAAATCATGAAAAAGACATAATTTGTAGCCAGGCGTGGTGGCTCACTCCTGTAATCCCAGCACTCGGGAGGCTGAGGCAGGAGGGTTGGTGCGAGTTTGAGACCAGCCTGGGCTACAAAAGTGAGCTCAAGGCCAGCCTGAACTGCATGGCGAGACCCTGTCTCAAAAAGACAAAAAGACGTAATTTGTGATTTAGGGTGAGCTGCACATTGTGGCTTGTGTCTGGTCCTGGCTACCTAGGAGACTGGATCGCTTGAGCCCAGCAGCTGGCCTCCATCTTTATTTTATTTTATTTTATTTTTGGCCTCCATCTTAAAAAAAAAAAAAAATCAGGATTTACATTTGTCCTCCTGCCTCTCTAATAACAAAGCCTTACTATGTTGCTCCAGGTTCGTCCTGAACTCATAGCTTCAAGCAATCCTCCCACCTCAGCCTCCACGCATCTAAGGCACCACCATTCCCTGCTCTTTCTGCTTCTCCCTCTCCCTTTTCTGGGTTTACATTCTTATGGCTCTGTAGCTATTTCTACTCCTGAACCAAAGCATACAATTACATTTATATTTGTTTTTTGTTTTTTTTTTCCATTGGCTTAGTTCTGCGTACACATGGCTGAATCTCTTCACACACACCAATAGACCCGCAAAATCCCTTTTCCACACAGTCACACAACCTATCCATCCCTTTCTTTCTTTTCTTTCCTTTTTATATAGTTGGTACAGGGTCTCACCATGCAGCTCAGACTTATAGTGATCCTCCTGTCTCCAGCCTCCCCAGCGCTGGGATTACAGGCATGTGCCGCCCTGCCCAGTCTTGGTGGCCTGTTCAGTGTGCTCCCCCCTCAGGGGGGGCAATGCAGCCTGGTGATTACTTTCATTGGGATTTAGTTCCTGATGATTTGTATGTAATTTGTCCTCTCACTGTGTAGCACCGGATGGCCTCGAACTCACAGCAACCCTCCTGCCTCGGCCTCCCAAATGCTGAGGTTACAGGCATATGTCACCATGTCAGGCTTTGCATCCTCTCTCTAATAATTTCTTCCCCTTGGCTTTTCCTGGGATCCCTAGAAATTGTCAGTGAGATATTAGGCCTCCAGCATTGAGCCTTTAATTTTCTTATATTGTCTTTTTGTTACAGCCTCTGGGAAATTTCCTTTTCATTATCTTTCATCCCTTCTATTGATTTTTTAAAAATTATTTTGGCTCTTGTGTTTTATTTTCCCACTGCATACTCTTCTTCTCCCATTATTGGTTATATATCTTATTTCAGGGACACAGTAGCTTCTCTTAACTCTCTGAGGACACTAATCATTTTCGTTTCATATTTCCTTCATTTCAATGCCATAAAGCATTGTCTACTTGCTTCAAATAGCTTGGCTTATTTATTTGTCTGCTTCAGGCTCCCTCCTTTATCCTGGAAACTCCCTTTGAGTACATGGCGAGAGGACACCACAGAGGTGAAATTCTAAACATCTAACTGGCCACTGTGTACATGTGAGTGCAGGCCCTGCCCAGGCTGGTGGACCTTAGCATAAGGGGCTGACAATCTAGCTTCAACCCTGAGGTGATGTAAATATCAGTGCCGGGACCTCCCCTCTCCCCGCTGGGCTACAAGTCCTGGCGCCAGGATTCTGGTTACAGAGTTGGGGAAGGGACCTTGGTGTCCCCCCAATTTGTTTTTGATATTTTGCTCTGACCCTTTCTGTGTCTGCCAGCCCTGAGTCCAGAGTCAGGAATGGGCTGGCTGGAGGTAACTGAATGTTGTGGGAAATTTCTGGGAAGAACCTTGTGTCCTCATTAAAATGGTTTCCTGTTATCTACTCTGAAAATCAGTGTGGCTCTTGTTATCTTTCTATTGGGCAAAGCTGGCAGGGACCTCTAGTTCCTTGAGCATTGCTTCCTGGCTCAAGTGTAGACTCTTCATCCTGCTAGTGTTGGACACAGTAGATGTTTCCACCCTAACCCTATCTTGTAACAGGCCCCATCTGGGACGAGTTCCACTTGTGGCTAACAACTGTGGAAAAACCTCCTAGTCAGAAACAACTTGCAGCTGTGTTCTTGCTATAAAAGACTGCAGGTTGGGCCTGGCAGGATGGCTCAATGGTCTAAAGCGCCTGCTTAGGCGGCTGCAGGGACCGCGGTTCGATCCCCGGCACCACATGCTGCGCCAGCCCTGCCCTCAGGGTAGGCTGAGCCGGCCATAAAAATAAATAAACAAAGTTCTGAAACAAGAAAAAATAAAAAATAAAAATAAAATAAAAGACTTCAGATAACTCTGTTTCGGAGCTGGTTGGATGCCTCCCTGTGTGGAGTTAATAAAGGCTCACTAAATTCTAATCTGTTCTGGTCTCGGTCTCTATTTGATTCGAACCCAGAACACAGAGGTCCTCCAGGCTCACTTCTCTGAGCAGAATAGAACGCTGTCTTGCTCTAGCTGGGTGATCACTTAGCCGTGCAGGGTACAAAGGTGGGGAGCGGTCCAAGGGTCCCATGGCTCTACTGACAATCAGTCTGCTGCCCCCATTTTTAAGTTCTACATTTTGTCCCTGTCCAGCTGGCTACTCCTCTGCCAATTTCTTCTTCTAAGATACGTGCTGATCTCTTTAGAAAAAGAGGAAGAGAATTTGCAAGACTAGAGTAAGAAGCAGAGCTAGTTTTTAACTCCGTCTGGTGCCAAAACCTGATGCCCACTTTGCCATCCATGCTGGCATCAGGACTGGTTTCCCTCCTTTCCCCATCTTCATAGTGAAAGCACCAGTGTGACCTCTTTGTAAACTAAACTCTGTCCACTTATTCAACAGGTTTTATCTTGTCTTTTTTCTGGTACCAGGAATTGAGCTCAAGACCTAATACTTTTGAGGCAGGTGCTTATGCCACTGAGCTATGTCCCCAGCCCATCAATAGGTTTTTGCTGAATACCTTATGTGTGTCAGGCACTGAGGGACCGAAGAGTGAAGGTGACAGTCTGATCTCTTAGGATTTATGGCTGGGGGAGGAAGGCAGATATTAACTAAACTGCTGCACTAATTCATACCTAGTTGCCCACAATTTTCCATTTTTGTGGTACTGGGGATTGAATCCAGGGACCTCCCACTGAGCTGTACAGCTCCAGCCCTTTTTACTTTTTATTTTGAGACAGAATTTGAATAAGCCAATAAGTTGTCTATGTTGGGCTCCAACTCATGATCCTACTGCTGGAATTATAAGCCTGCACCTTCAGGTCCAATATTTTGTCTTTGTTATGTATGTATGTATGTATGTATGTATGTATGTATGTATTTGGCACAGGGTCTTGCTACACAGCTCAAACTCAGCAAACCCTCTCCCCTGTGCTTGCCTAAGCAAGCACTTAGTCTGTGAGCTATCATGCCGGCCCTTCAAATTCACTATGTAGCCCAAGCTACCCTCCTGTCTCACTCAGACTCCCCAATACTGGGATTACAGGTATGTACCATCATGCCCAGTTTCAGTGGCTAGCGCAGTACAGGGCCAGTGTGGCATATAATACCGGGGATTGAACCTGGGTCTTTGTGTTTGCCAGGCAGGGGCTTAGACCACCAAGCTATTTCCCTGGCCCTATTTTGTTTTGTTTCAACACATGATCTTGTTAAGTCATACTTTAAGTGGCTCAGGCTGGGAGTCGCCCGTGCCAGGATAGATAAGAACTATCTATGCAGCAATAAAATACAAACAACTCGATAAAAGATGAGCAAAAAATGTTGGGCATGATGATGGTGCCTGTAATCCCAGCACTAGGGAGACTGAGGCAGGAGGGTTGCCGAAAGTTTGAAGGCAGCCTGGGCTACATAGTGAATTTGAAGGGTCAGCAAGATAGCGCAGCGGACTAAGCGCTTGCTTAGGCAAGCACAGATGAAAGGGTTTCATCCCTGGCACCACATGCCATGCCAGCCTCAACTGCAGGTACGCTGAGCCTGTGATAGAGTCCGGGCATGGTGGCACACATCTGTAATCCCAGCACTGAGGAGGCAGAAGACAGGAGGATCACTACAAGTCTGAGCTGCATAGTGAGACCTTGTGCGCGCGCACACACGCACACACACACACACACACACACACACACACACACAGAACAAATATATAGTGAATTTGAGGCCAATTAGAATTATGTAGTGAGATCCTGTCTCAGAAAAAAAACATTAGCTGGGCGTGGTGGCGCACGCCTGTAATCCCAGCACTCGGGAGGCTGAGGCAGGAGGATTGGTGCAAGTTCGAGACCAGCCTGAGCTACAAAAGTGAGCTCAAGGCCAGCCTCAACTGCATAGCGAGACCCTGTCTCAAAAAGACAAAAAAAAAAAAAGAAAAAGAAAAAGAAAAAAACATTGAGCAAAAGACTTGAATAGACATCTCTCTAATGAACATACAGAAATAGCTGACAAGCACATGAAAAAACATCATTAATCACTGGGGAAACACAAATTAAAACAGTAATGAGATATATAACCTCTTACCTAATAAGATGACTACTAATTAAACAAGAAACCAAAAACCGGAGCTGGCAACATTACGGATACAGTACCATCCTTGTAGACCACTGTGGCCACTGTGGGAAGGAACATAGCAAGTCCCCCAGATCCCTGCACAGCTGTGCTCAGGAAGATCATTCACAATAACCGAAAGGTGGCAGTAAGCTCAGTGTCCTCTGACAGATGACAAGATAAAAAAAATGTAGTACAGGGTTGGCGAGGTAGCTCAGCAGTCTAAAGTGCCTGCTTAGGTGTGCTTAGGCTACCGCAGGAACCACAGTTCAATCCTTGGCACCACATGCTGTGCCAGCCCCACCCTGAGGGCAAACTGAGCCGGCCATAAAATAAGTAAGTAAATAAATAAAGTTTTTTTAAAAATAAATAAATAAATAAAAAGAAAAGAAAAAAAATGTAATACAGGCCGAGTGTCCCTTTCCCCAAGCTATCTGGAACCAGAAGTATTTTGTGTTTCAGAATTTTCTCAGATCTGCTGCTATTTATGTATTCATAACGAGAGTCCTTGGAGAGGAGACCAAAGTCTATGCACAAAGGTCACATATGTCTCATATGTCCCATTTAGGGTTCCCACACAGTATGCAGAAAATTTTAAATATTATTAGTACACCTACACACTTTTTTTTTTTTTTTTTTTTTGTCTTTTTGAGACAGGGTCTCATTATGCAGTTCAGGCTGGCCTTGAGCTCACTTTTGTAGCTCAGGCTGGTCTCGAACTCGCACCAATCCTCCTGCCTCAGCCTCCCGAGTGCTGGGATTACAGGCGTGCGCCACCACACCCGGCACACTTTTTTTAATTTTAAAGAGAATTTAAAAACAATAAAAACAATACTCAGTTTCAATATAAGATGATAGGAAGCTAACAATGGTTATTTCATCACGTGAGATCAGCTGTGGATTTTTCCACTTGTGGCATTGTGTTGGTGCTCAAAAAAAATTAGGTTTGGGCTGGTGAGATGCCTCAGCGTTCTAAAGCACCAGCTTAGGCAACCCTAGGCAACTACAGGGACCAAAGTTAGATCCCCAGCACCACATGCTGCACCAGCCCCACGCCCAGGCCAGGCTGAACCAGCCATTAAAAAAAAAATTAGTTTTTTTGTTTGTTTTGTTTTGTTTTTTTGTTTTTTCTTTTGAGGCATAGTTAAGGCTAGTTCTGAACTCAGTATGGAGCCCACACTGGCCTCAAACTTACAGCAATCCTGTCCCAGCCTCTCTAGTGCTGGCATTACAGCTGTGTACCACCACACCCAACCTAATTTACGACTTTTTTAACCTTTCACATGTTGAGTGTTCAGGTTAGAGATGCTCACCCTGTGTATACACACAAAGGAAGAATCCTCAGTTTTGAAAAGGAAGGGGGACTGTTCTCAGTGAAACAAACCAGTCACAGACACAAATATCGTACAATGGCGCTTATGGGAGGCACGTCGAGGAGTCCGATTCACAGAGGCAGAAAGAATGGTGGCTGCCACAGGCTGGGGAAGGGGAGAGCGAGGAGGCTGTTTAGTGACGATGGAGTTTTGGCTTGGGAAGATGAAAAAGCTCTGGAGATGGATGGTGATGTGTGCAAAGCACATCAATGTACCTAGTACCTAGGGCTTAAAATGCCTAAAACAGTTTTACCTCTCTTTTTTTGAGATGAGGTCTTACTCTGTCACCTGGGTGGCCTCATATTCTTGGACTCAAGGAGGTCTCCTGCTTCGACTTCCCAAATAGCCGGAAGTACAAATGCGAACCACCACATGCAGAAAAGAGTGGTGTCTTATTATATGTACTGCTGAAGCAAGCACAAAAAATGATCTTTTATATGTTGTATTGTGGCAGGGGTCCTCTTCCCAGAATGCAGTGAGGGCCTTCTCAAAACCAAGAAAGGCTGTAGGACATGCTTAACTCCTGGATACCCATGTGTAGTTCTAGTACAGCTCCACAACATAGATTGTACCCAATCTATGTGTGTTAGTATGTTACCATTTTAGAGAGACAAAGACACAAAAACTGTATAAAAGGCAAAGGACTGAGGAGATAGCTCAATAGAATAAGCACTTGCCTGGCAAGTGCAAGGTCCTGAGTTCAATCCCCAGTACAAAAAAAAAAAGTATGAAAGGCAAAGCCCTGTCATGGTTGAGGCCCAGCCTTTTGGATATTAGCCCACTGGGCCCATGCTGACATGAATTAAGTTGTTTCTTGGGAAGATAAGCCTCAGTATCCCTTCTCTCTGTGGGAAAATCCTGCTACAGGATATATTTTTGACTATGTGTACTGGGTAATGAACAAAGGCCATATATTATTAGGACAGAAATTCTCTGTCAACATACATACTGAAGAACTAACCCAGTTAGAAGAGTTCTGAGTTTGGTCCTATCATGCATAAACTACAGAATAAAGCAAGGGCCAGTTATTTAAAACTGGCAATAAGAGGAGCCCCAGTACCATGACAATAGAGGTTCAGGCTTCAAGGTACAACATTGAAAGGACACAAGAGGGAACCAACCCAGCATAATGGCAAAGTTTCTTTCTCCCATTGAACAGATAGTTCAGCAGTCACTCTCTTGTTGTCTTCTGACCGATTTCTTTCTTCAACCCAGCCAGAGAGCCACAACACCCTGCTGTAGTTGGAGAACCCACAATCCTCAATAGGTAGGATTCAGGCAAAAGAAGCTCTAGAATACTTCACTTTCAGCACCCTCTAAAGAATTATGAGGACATGTGTCTGTCAGGTGGAAATGGGACAGGAGATTAGGGTGTGGCAAAGCTGGCTGGGGAAGTGTGGCTCCTTAATTATAAAATCCCAGGACACATGGGCAAAACAGTCCCCAAAGCTCTGCACATGCATGTCTCACAAGAACTAATGGCTGTTTTTGATGGCCTGGACCTTAAGTCAACTTGACGAGTAGGCAACACAAAAACAACAATCCCACTGAGTTTTTGCCACCATGTCTGTTCTCTCTTCTATGGTGGCCTCCAGCATGCTGCAGGTTATACATTTTTATTTTTTTATTTTTTGTCTTTTTGAGACAGGGTCTCATTCTGCAATTCAGGCTGGCCTTGAGCTCCGTTTTGTAGCCCAGGCTGGTCTTGAACTCACATTGATCCTCCTGCCTCAGCCTCCCAAGTACTGGGATTACAGGCATGCACCATCATGCCTGGTTATGCTGCAGGATATATTGCTTCTTTTCTTTTTTTTTTTTTTTTTTTTTTT
>PVJA010013185.1:36221-50290 GCA_004027025.1 Myocastor coypus | reverse complement strand
GAAGAAGAAGAAGAAGAAGAAGAAGAAGAAGAAGAAGAAGAAGAAGAAGAAGAAGAAGAAGAAGAAGAAGAAGAAGAAGAAGAAGAAGAAGAAGAAGAGAAATTCTAGTATGGTATTTAGATAAAGTATGTGTTATCTCCAGTAAAAATTTTAAAAGTCATTGCATTTCTTATTTAAATGTAGATGTCCTTTTCCCATAATTTTTTGTCTTAAAGACCTTAAAGATTATCAGATAACAATCTGATAACCATATAACTCCTAAAAAATTAAAATTGTTGTCTGGTCCTATTGCTTCTTCTCATTAATTTTCTACTTTCTGTTTTTTAACTTATATTAGTTGTTTCTTTTCTGTTTTTAATTGTTCATGCTATTTATCTTTTTTTTTCTGTCTTTTTGAGACAGGGTCTTGCTGTGCAGTTCAGGCTGGCCTTGAGCTCACTTTTGCAGCCCAGGCTGGTCTCGAACTCGCACCAATCCTCCTGCCTCAGCCTCCCGAGTGCTGGGATTACAGGAGTGTGCCACCACGCCTGGCTGCTATTTATCATTATTATGTCATCTGTATATGATATGATCAATGAGTTATAATTTTACTGATTAATTTGGAAAGATAGTATTAAATGTATTATCATTAGATTTAGCCTTATGGGAGTCTTATAAATTGACACTGCTTGTCTTCTCCTGCAAAATTTATATACAGTTGGTTTTTTTAAAAATCTATGGGTAAGGTCCAGGGATATAGCTCAGCAGCATAAGCACTTGGCAAGTGCAAGGTTCAGAGTTCCATCCTCAGTACCACACACACACACCAAAAAAAAAAAAAAAAAAAAAAAAAAAAAAAAAAAAAAAAAAAAAAAAAAAAAAAAAAAAAAAAAAAAAAAAAAAAAAAAAAAAAAAAAAAAAAAAAAAAAAAAAAAAAAAAAAAAAAAAAAAAAAAAAAAAAAAAAAAAAATTCTTGTAGTATATAAACATATCTGAGATGTCTTATTACATAGCAGTTTTCATTATATTGTGTCATTTATGGATGACTCTTTTTTATACTGGTAAGGTATCTGGGAGTTCAAATACCTTATATAGGTTTCTAGAACCTACTGTTAATCTCTATAACTCATATTAGTTCGGTTTGTTTGTTTGCTTCTCTCTCTCTTATTTTTGTATCAGGAATTGAACTTAGGACCTTGTGTTTGCCAGGCAGGCACTGTGCAGCTGAGCTAGAGCTGGCTCTTCATTTTCTATACAACATGTAAAACTTGTAACAATGGTACTCACAATTAGACAATCTATAATTTAAAAAAAAACAAAACTTTATATGCTTACAGACTCATTGGCAGTTACAAACAGCATAGCCATGTGGTCACATAAATGGATACAGTACTAGAAAGAGTTACATAAAGCCTCACAAAAAGTTAAGATGAAGTCAGAAACATGAACACACCAAAAGGATGATTCAAAAACAGCTAAATACAATCTAGTGGATACACTCACACAAAACATAAGAGTAGAGAACAAAAATATCTAAACTAAAATTGACTAGAAGACTCATTTCACAACATATAAAATGGTTTACTAGTTTATTAAAAAGGGAGTTACAGTTACTGCCAGAGTGCCCAACTTATTAATTAAAACTGCTTTACGTATGGTTCAATCTAAATCCGAGACAGCAAAAAATGAAAGGAAATCCACCCTTCCATTTAAACATACCAAATAAAAACATAAGATTTAAAAATTAAAACCTCAACATGCTGTGTTACAAGGTACAGGTTCAAACTAAAAATAAAAATATCCACTCACAAAAAAAGCTTAACACCAGGAGACAAAAATATCTCTTTGATAGTAGGGCAGAAAATAGCATTATAAGGACACAACATTAACCATCTCATACTATATGTTATGGTTTATGTCTAGTTGTTCCCCCAAAGCCTCATGGAGTCACTGGGCAGGGACTTCTAGAGTTTGAGACTTGATCCATGATCCCTGGGATTATAGGTTTTAGTATTGATGGGATTATGGGTGGAAGTACTTCTGGGATTATGGGTGTAGCCTAGGGCGGGAGCTAAGGTGGAGAACCTGAATGTAATAAAAAGAGAGACAGAGAGATAGACTGGAGCTCTAGCTGGTGCTGCTGCTCTGCTGCCCTGTTTGGTTGGCTGCCTCTGCCACCATTTGCTGCTGTTCTGCCTCCAAGAACTGGATGCTCTCCACCCTGCTCCACTCAGCCTTGGGCTAGCCGAATATGGACTGAAACCTCTACAAACTGTGAGCTAAATAAACCTTTCCTTCCTTCATTTTGAGTGTCGGGTATTTGTCCCAGCAACGAGCAAAAAGTAACTAAGACACTATATAACTAGATACAAAAATAAACTAGTTACATTAGTTTGCTAACTATTTACAATCATCTTTACTACTTCAGTAGTTAATAGTTTTTTAAAATATATTCAGTACAGGGTCTTTAGTCTATAGGGACTCACTACATAGATAAGAGTCATTAGTGATTCTCCTGTTTTCAACCTCCTAAAATGCTGGGATTACAGGTGGGTGCCACCATGCCCAGTCTCATTTGCCTTCTCAGCATGCCCCAGGGGTGGGGCCAGCAGAGCATGTTGGGGATCAAACTGTGGTCAGTGCACCTGCCTTAAACAGGTGCTTTAGTCCATTGAGCTATGTGGCTAGCCTTACTACTGCAATAGTAACAATGGCAATATTTAAAAAGAAACAATTAAAAGGCTAATGCTTACAATCTTATAATATTCATTTGTGTCTAAACATTAATACCCAAGCTCAGGGCCTGGAATGATGGCTCAGTGGTCTAAACCACCTGCTTGGGAAAGCTTAGGTGGCTGCAGGGATCATGGTTCAATCCCCAGCACCACATGCTGTGTCAGCCCTGCCCTCAGGGCAGGCTGAGCTGGCCATAAAAATAAATAAATAAACAAACAAAAGTTCTGAAACAAGCAAAAAAAATACTCAAGCTCACAAAATGTTATTGAACTATCAGCCATGTAACCTCTTATGCATAGTCATAACAATCATTGGGGATTGACCTCAAGATCTTGTGCTTGCCAGGCAGGCACTTATGCCACTGAGCTATATCCCTGGCCCTAGATATCTACATATTATTCCACCTAACAACAGAGTGCACATTATTCATTCAACATGACAAAGTTAAGTCAATATATATCAGCTAAAATCACCAACCAAAATGCTCTCAATTCACTAATCAAAAGAAACAGACTGGCAGAAAGGATCAAGAAGCAAGATCCAACAACATACTGCATTTTTTTGTTGTTTGATTATACTTTTTGTTTTATTATTCATACCGTATCTTTAACTTACAATCTACTTATAAGACATGGTATGATATTTTCTCCTTGTTTTTTATGATTTAGTATTTTTATTGTTTAAATTTAACAATGGTTATATTACATATTTTCATCATCAGATCAATTTAGATTAATAGATATAGGTATATAAGATTGATCAAGCAATTAAACATTAACACTTTCAATATACATTACTTTTTTTCTCTTTTCTTTTCCCCTTTCTCTTTTTTTTTTTGTATAAAACTGCATCTTCTTTATTTTGCATACTTTAATTTCAGAACAAAATAAACAAAACAATAATATCACAATACACAACATCCAACTCTGCTGTCAAATTACGGAAGGGATGGGGTTCAAGGCCCTTCCTGCCTTCAACACAGGGCAGGAGAAATTAGTTAACTAGACTCAGCAGAGGGAGAGGTGGGACAGGGTCACTTGGGCTGCTGGGGAGCCATGGCAACACCATACAGAGGGCATGGGTTTCCCACAATGGGAGCTCCTAATCGACTTCTTCCATCCGGGATGCATCCTCATCCCCTTCAAGGGGAGGGATCTTGTCAGGAACAGCAGCACTGGGCTCCTCTGCAGTCACCTCATCTTCATCGATGCCCAGGCCCAGCTTGATCATGCGGTAGATACGGTTGGAGTGGGTCTGGGGGTCCTCCAAGGAGAAGCCAGAAGACAACAGTGCTGTCTCAAACAGCAGCACCACCAAATCCTTGACAGCCTTGTCATTCTTGTCAGCTTCAGCCTTCTGTCTCAGGGTCTCCACAATAGGGTGGTTGGGATTGACCTCCAGTGGCTTCTTGGCCATCATATAACCCATAGTAGCATTGTCACGGAGGGCCTGGGCCTTCATGATCTGCTCCATGTTGGCTGTCCAGCCATAGGTGCTGGTCACAATGCAGCAGGGTGAAGATACGAGTCTGTTGGAGATGGTCACCTTCTCAACCTTCTTATCCAAGATTTCCTTCATGAATTTGCACAGGTTCTCAAACTTGGCTTTGCTCTCCTCCATCTTTTTCTTCTCTTCCTCATCCTCAGGCAACTCCAGGCCTTCCTTGGTCACAGAGACCAAGCTCTTCCCATTGAACTCCTTGAGTTGCTGCACACAGTACTCATTGATGGGCTCAGTCATGTACACCACCTCAAAGCCCCATTTCCGCACACGCTCCACAAAGGCAGAGTTGGCCACCTGTTCCTTGCTCTCGCCAGTGATGTAGTAGATGGACTTCTGTGTCTCCTTCATGCGAGACACGTATTCAGACAGGGATGTCATCTCATCTCCAGACTGAGAGGTGTGATAGTGCAGCAGTTCAGAAAGACGTCGCCTGTTAGTGGAGTCCTCATGGATTCCAAGTTTTAGATTTTTTGAGAATGCCTCATAGAATTTCTTGTAGTTCTCTTTGTCTTCTGCCAACTCAGAGAAGAGCTCAAGGCATTTCTTGACGATGTTTTTGCGGATGACTTTCAAGATCTTGCTCTGCTGGAGCATTTCTCTGGAGATGTTTAGGGGCAGATCCTCTGAGTCAACCACACCACGGATAAAATTTAAGTACTCAGGGATCAACTCATCTCAACTGTCCATGATGAATTGTCCTCACAATAGTTCTACAGAGCACAGTGTGTAGGCATGACCCACCTCCCTATTGATGTTCCTAAGAGGAACAAAAAGAAAAAAAAGAAAAAAGAAAATTCTTCTCTTTGGACTAAGAGGAAGCAGATGTATACACAGTCAAATGTTCTGCAATTGCAGTGGGCCACCAGTGAAGCTTGTAATGGAGGCTATTGATCTAAGCTTCCTAAAGCTCATCTCACCAATCTAGCTCTGCGTTTCATGCATTATAATTAAGCTTTTTTTTTTTTTTTTCTGGGTGATTAAGGGCAAGTCAAAGCAAGATCTGTATAACAAAACTTTCTTTTTTTTTTTTTTTTTTTTTTTTTGTATCTTCCAGGGTCAAATCATGCTGCATTTAATTCAAAAAGAAATTCACAGACTGAAAGTTGAATGATGGAAAACAACACTCCATGGAAAGAACCTGGAAAAAAGTGAAGTTTGCAAACAAGATGTATTTCCATGCAAGACTGATTCAGAGAGACAAAGAGGGGAACAAACCAAGAGGAATAAATAACTGTCATGAATACATATCCATCAAATACCAGTGCACCCAACTCAAGTATTAACAGCTGGAAAAAATCACATAAGCACCAATACAATGGTAAAGAGAGATCTCGATACTCTACTGTTACAAATAGATTAACTAGATAAACAAAACAAAGAACTAGGAGAACTGAACCAAACTTTCAAACACATGCATTTAGTAGATATCTTCAGAGTGTCTACCCCATAATATCAGAATACATTCCTCTCAGCTGCACATGGGATACTCTCCAAAACAGGCCATATGCTAGCTCATAGAACATGCTTAGTAAATACAAAGGAACTGAAATTATCCCATGTATATTATCAGACCATAGTGCAGTGAAATTGTAAATCAATGGCAAAAGATACTACATAAACACATGGAAGTTAAGTAACATTCTCCTGAACAATCCAATGGGTCATAGATAAAATTAAAGAACTAATTAGATAGCTACACAATTAAATGATGGTGCATTCCAACATACTGGAAATTATGGGACACAATGAAAGCAGCCCTACAAGGGAAATTTATAATGGTGAATTCCTATATCAGAAAAACAGAGGGAGTGTAAATAGACCTAATGCTGAACCTCAAGCTTCTAGAAAAAGAAGAGTAAGTCAAGTCCAAAGCTCACATGAGGGAGGAGATTATAAAGATCAGAGCATGAGTTCGAGTCCAGCTTGGGCTACCAAGTGAGCTCAAGACCAGTCTAAACTGTATAGTAAGGCCTTGTCTCAGAGAGATTAAAAAAAAAACCAAGGCAGAATTGATGAAATGGAAACTAAGAAAACAATACAAAGAATCAATGAATTAAATAATTTGTTACTTGAAAGAGTAAATAAACTAAGCATGGTGGTATATGCCTGTAATCTCAGCACTTGGGAGGCTGAGGCAGGAGGATTGCTGCAAGTTGGAGCCTGGGCTACAAAGTGAGCTCAAGGGCAGCCTGAGCTGTGAAGTGAGACCTTGTCTCAAAAAAATTTAAAAAAAAAGATCAAATAATATTATTGACAAACCAACCTTATCCAGAAAAGGAAATAAAAGACTCAAATCCATGCAGTTAGAGAAGAAAAGGGCAAAATCACAACAGATCCCATGGAAATCCAAAAGATCATCAATACCTACTTCAAGAACTTATATTTTAAGCCGGGCGTGGTGGCGCACTCCTGTAACCCCAGCACTCGGGAGGCTGAGGCAGAAGGATCGATGCGAGTTCGAGACCAGCCTGGGCTACAAAAGTGAGCTCAAGGCCAGCCTGAACTGCATAACGAGACCCTGTCTCCAAAAGACAAAAAAAAAAAAAAAAGAACTTATATTTTAAGGCTGGCCAAATATCTCAGCAGATTACAGTGCCTGCAAGCAGGCACAAGGGTCTGGGGTTCAATCTTAGGGCCTGCCATGGCAGTTCCACCCTCGGGGCATGCTGAGACAACAATTGAGACTGGGCATGGTAGCATGTGCCTATAATCACAGCTCCAGGCAGGCTGAAAACAGGAGAATCATTATGAATCTGACCTATGTAGTGAGATCCTGTATCTCTTGTCCTAATACATAAAAAAGAAAAATAAATTAAAAATAACTTATATTCTAATAAGGTGAAAAACATACAGAAATCAATTCCTAGATACAGATTTGTTAACAAAGCTGAATACAGAAGATGTAAAAATTCTAAATAGGGGCCTGGCGGGATGGCTCAGTGGTCTAAAGCGCCTGCTTGGGGAAATTTGGGTGGTTTTAGGGACTGCGGTTCGATGCCTGACACCACATGCTGTGCCAGCCCTGCCCTCGGGGTGGTCTGAGCTGGCCATGAAAATGAGTGAATAAACAAACAAGGGTTCTGAAACAAGAAAAAAAAATATAAATAAGTCAGTATCAGTCAGTGAAACTGATGTAATTAAAAACTACCAACAAAGAAAAGACTAAGCCCTAATAGATTCACTGCTGAATTCTATGAGAAATTTGGAGAAGACCTAATGCTGCTACTTCTTAAACCCTTTAATAACCTTGAGAGGGCCGGGCGTGGTGGCGCACACCTGTAATCCCAGCACTCGGGAGGCTGAGGCAGGAGGATCATTGCGAGTTCGAGACCAGCCTGGGGTACGAAAGTGAGCTCAAGGCCAGTCTGAACTGCATAACAAGACCCTGTCTCAAAAAGACAAAATAAATAAATAAATAAATAAAATAACCTTGAGAGGGAAGCAATACTCCCAAATTCATTCCTGGAAGCAGGCATTGTCCTGATACCAAACAAGAGAAGGATCCAACCAAAAAAGAGAACTAGATACCAATTTCCTTAGTGAAAAAAATACACAAAAATCCTCAATAAGAAACTAGTAAATGGGCCCAGCAGGATGGCTCAGTGATCTAAAGCATCTGTTTAGGAAAGCTTGGGTGGCTTCAGGGACTGCGGTTCGATCCACGGCACCACATGCTGCGCCAGCCCTGCCCTCAGGGTAGGCTGAGCCGGCCATAAAAATAAACAAACAAAAGTTCTGAAACAAGAATAAAATAAAATAAAAATTTTAAAAAAAGAAACTAGTAAATGGCATATAGCAAATCATCAAGAAGATTATGCACCATGACCAAGTAGGATTCATCTCAGGGATGCAGGGATGGTTCAGATATGCAAATCAATAAGTGTAATGCATCACATAAACCAAATCAAGGAAAAAAGTCATATGATCATCAACTTATGTAGGAAAAACAATGGACCAAGTTAGCCGGGCGTGGTGGCTCACGCCTGTAATCCCAGCACTCGGGAGGCTGAGGCAGGAGGATCGGTGCGAGTTTGAGACCAGCCTGAGCTACAAAAGTGAGCTCAAGGCCAGCCTGACCTGCATAGCGAGACCCTGTCTCAAAAAGACAAAAAAAAAAAAAAAAAAAAAAAAAAAAAAAAAAAAAAAAAAAAAAACCAATTGACCAAGTTCAACATCCATTAATCATAACAATAACAATAATAACAATAATAATAATTATGACAATGACAACCTACAGTAAATTGGAATAAATGAGGCTTTTAAGCCATTTCTGACAAACCAACAGTGAACATCAACCTAAATGGACAATGGAAGACCTAAGGATCAATGCAAGCGATTGGAAGATACAAAAACAACTTCAAACATACTCAGCCATCTTATCTTTGACAAAAGAGCCAAACAGTTCACTCAAAGAAAGATAACCTCCTTACTTTATTTTAGATATTGAACTCAGGAATTGATCTCAGGACCATTCACTTGCCAAGTAGGCACTGTATCACTGAGTTATATACCTTTAAGATAGATAAATTGTGCTTGAAAAACTGGCTTTCCGCATGTTAAAGATTAAAACTAAACTCTCGTCCTTCACTATGCACTAAGCTAGAATTGATATGGATCAAAGATCTAAATATTAAAACATAAACACTAAATCTGATGGAACATAGAATTACTATAACTCTTGAAGACAAAGGTGTAGCCAAAGACTTTATGAAAAAAAAGCCTAGTGGCGCACGCCTGTAATCCCAGCACTCGGGAGGCTGAGGCAGGAGGATTGGTGCGAGTTCGAGACCAGCCTGGGCTACAAAAGTGAGCTCAGGACCAGCCTCAACTGCATAGCGAGACCCTGTCTCAAAAAAAAAAAAAAAAGCCTCAATCACACAGGCACTATCACAAAGACTCAATGCTAGGGATCTCAACTTATTGAAAAGTTTTTGCATAGCAAAAGAGACCACCAAAAGAGTGAAAACATAACCCACAGAGGGAGAAATAATTTTGACAGCTGTTCCTCTGACAAAAGACCAGTCTATAGAATATATAAAGAACTTAAGGGCTTGCCAGATAGCTCAGTGATTTATATTGATTGATTGATTGATTGATAGAAATATAGAGATGGGACAAAAGTCTAATTAGCATCCCAAGAAGAAGGAAGAATAGACAAAGCCCAGCGACAGCTACAGTCTGTTATTTGTGAACCTTGGTAAACTTGGATTCAAGGAGGCAGATAACAGCTTCTCCTGCTGGCTCCCTGTTTGTTGTCTCCTTCCTTGCTTGGATATTAATGGTTGTCTCCTTCCCTGCTTGGAATATTATCAGTTAACATTTGTGTGAACCTAGTGTTAGAGAAATGGTGGAAGTCAGAAGGGGTTGTAGTCCTCCTTCCCTAAAGTGATTATGCACCTTCCATAGCCTGCTTTTAGCCCTCAATAAAAGTGAGATGCTTCAGGAGTTCTGGGCTCACTTCTAGAGGGATTAATCACAGTGAGACCTCTGAGGCTACCTTCATTGGGTCTTGTTGTTTCTTTTGGCACTGACTCATAACATACAACATTTATTTTGTTATTTTTATCTTTTTTTTTTTTTTGAGACAGTATGTAGTTCAGGTTGGCCTTGAGCTCACTTTTGTAGCCCAGGCTGGTCTCAAATTTGCACTGATACTCCTGCCTCAGTCTTGCAAGTGCTGGGATTATAGGTGTGTGCCACCACACCCAGCTCAGCTCAGTGATTTAAAGCACTTAAAGCACTTGCTTAGGCAGACATAAGGGATGGGGGTTCAATCCCCAGCCTGCCTGCTGTGCCGGACCCTCACCCCAGGAGACTGAGACTGGATTGAGACTGGGTGTAGTGGCACATGTAATTCCATTGCTTGGGAGGTTGCAAAACAGGAAGGATCACTACAGGTCTGATCTATGTAGTGAGGCCCTGTAAACCTTGTACTAAATACACAAAAAATGATCTTAAAAAAATCAGACCCCCAAATTCAAAGACCGAGTCCAAAAATGGGCATCTGAAATGCATAAATGCTTTTGAGATGAAGAAGTAGAAATGGCAAATGAATATATGGACAAATGTTCAACATTATCAGAGATGCAAATTAAAATAATGTTGAGGGTTTTTTTTAATGTGTTTTGGTACAGAGTCTCACTACACAGCTCAGACTCATAGTAGTGATCCTCCTGTTTTCTATTTATTTATTTATTTATTTATTTATTTATTGTCTTTTGGAGACAGGGTCTCACTATGCAGTTGAGGCTGCCCTTGAGCTCACTTTTGTAGCCCAGGCTGGTCTCAAACTCACATTGATCCTCCTGCCTCAGCCTCCCAAGTGCTGGGATTACAGGCGTGAGCCACCATGCCCGGCAATCCTCCTGTTTTCAGCCTCCTGAGTGCTGTAATTACAGGTGTGCACCACCACAACCCATTTTGGTGGCCAGGTTAGCATGCCCAGGGCAGGTCCAGTGCAGCACATGTGGGAGGTTTGAATCCCAGTACCTGTGCTTGCATAGGCAGATGCTTAGTCTGCTGAACTATCTCGCTAGCTCTAATGCTGAGATTTTTGTCTCACTCTAATACAGTGGTTAAGAAATCAACCTATAACAAATGTTGGTGGGGCTGTGCAGAAAAAGGAATGCTTCTCCACTGTTGGTGGGAATGTAGACTGGTGCAACCACTGTGGAAATCATGTGGAGATTGCTCACAAAACTAAAACTAGAGGTTCCATTTGACCTAGCTGTTCCCTTTGTTGATGTCTTCTTGAAAGAATTAAAATCATCATATTATAGTAACATATGCACATATATGTCAAATAGTGACACAGTTTGTAATAACTAAATCTTGGAAATAGCCCAAATGCCTATTAATTGATGAATGGATATGGAAGATGTTGGAGTTTTAATTTTTAAATTTTTTTTAAAATTAAAGCAGCTCAGACTCATACAGATCCTCCTGTCTCAGCTTCTCCAGTGCTGGGATTACAGGTGTGCACTGCAACATCCAGTTGTCATGGTCAGCAAGTGTTATGGTTTATTTCTAGCTGTCCCCCCAAAGCCTCAGGCAGTCATGAGGTGAGGACCTCCAAGGTTTGAGACTTAACTCATGATCCACTAGGATTATGTGTTTTAGTACTGGTGGGATTATGGATCTGAGTACTTCTGGAATTACTTGACTCATGATCCATTGGGATTATGTGTTTTAGTATTGATGGGATTATTGGTCTGAGTATGGCTGGGATTATGGGTATGGCCTTAGGTGGACAGGCAAAGGCAGAGAGCCTGAATGTAATATAAAGAGAGAGAGACTAACGCTGTTGCTCTCTGCTCTCATGGTTGGTCAGTTGCCTCTGTCACCATATTGTTGCTGTTCCACTGCTATGAACTTCTGCTCTCTGCCATATGTCTCTCTGCCTTCGAACCAGCTGATTATGGACGGAAACCTCCAGTAACTATGAGCTAAATAAACCTTTCCTTCCTTCATTTTGAGTGTTGAGTATTTTTCCCAGCAACAAATAAAGGGTAACTAAGACAACAAGGCATGCCTGGAATTCCAGGTCCTGCATGGCATGTGGTACCAGGGTTCAAATTTGAGTCCTTGTTTGTGCCAGGCAGGTGCTTAGACTACTGAGCTATCTTCTCAGCCTGATGTTGTTGTTTTTTTTTTTTTAATGGAATACTGCTCTATCATAGAGAAGGATAAACTTGAGACATTTCTAGCTAAATAGATACACCTTGAGACCATACTCTTGAGTGAAATAATTCAGACACATGTGTTTTATTTTTATTTTTTGTTTTTTTGAGACAGGGTCTCACTATGCAGTTTAGGCTGGCCTTGAGCTCACTTTTGTAGCCCAGGCTGGTCTCAAATTCGCACTGATCCTCCTGCTTCAGCCTCCCAAGTTCTGGGATTACAGGTGTGTGCCACCACGCCCGGCCAGACAAATGTGTTTTAATAACTCAATGTTTCTCTGGTGTGAGAAAGTGGAAGTGTAAATAAGGGCCCAAATATTTAATAGGTGTTGGGAAATGGAAACAAAATGTTTAAATGAGATAGGGAATAAGGGAGAGGAGGTGACGAAAGTCAGGGACAAAAAATAAAAAAGAATAGAAGGGAAAAAATGAAAACAAAGCTTTTATAAGTAAGGATGGGAAGAGGGATTGAAGAAAGGGGAGAGGGTTGAGAAAAAAAGAAAAAGTATGATATATCATGTCCTGGTATATTTTCCCTATCACGAAACAAATCCACGTATATCTAAAATGTACCAATAAAAAAGAGGGGAAAATCAATGAATCAAAGAGCTAGTTTTTGAAAGACTAAACAAAATAGACAAATTGATAGCCATTCTTGCAATACAAAGGAATGAAGTAACCAAAATCAATCAAATTAGAATTGAAAATGGAGGGTTGGCCTGATAGCTCAGCAGACTAAAGTACCTGCTTAGGCAGAGCACAACGGCTGTAGTTCATCCCTGGTGTACTGTGCCAGGGGTGCGCTGAGATGGCAATTGAGACTGGTTGTGGTGGTGCATGCCTGTAATCCCAGCACTTGGGAGGCTGAAAACAGGAGAATGCTATGAGTCCAATGTATGTAGTGAGACCCTATAGACTCTGTAGACCCTGTCCTAAATATAGAAAGAAAAAAAAAGCTTTGAAAAAGATAAAATCGCAATAGATGTTGCCAAAATCCAGAAGATTAGTAGCTACTTCAACAATCTGTACTCCTACACATTAGAGAATTCAGAAGAAATAGACTCCTTGATATAAATAAATTAACAAAACTTAAGAAGACGTAAAAACCTGAATAATCCAACAATAGGCAACAAGTTGAAGCAGAAGTAATACAAAAACAAAACAACATAAAACAAAAAACCATGCCAACTAAGAAAAGTCCAGGATCCTATGAATTTAACACTGAACTTGTACAAGATCTTCATGGAATTTCTAATGCCAATACTCCTTAATATTTTAATGACCTAGAGTCATTCCTAGAAGATAGCATTATCCTGTTTCCAAAATCAGAGAAGGATCCAACTGAGAAAGGAGAACTGCTAGTCAATCTCTTTAATAAACATAGATGCAAAAATCCTCAGCAAGACGCTGGCAAATAGAATGCAAGAAATCATCAAAAGACCATATACCATGACCAAGCACTGCAGGGGCGGAAGGGATGGTTCAACACATGTGTATCAATAAATGTAATATAACACATACACTGAATCAAGGAGAAAAGTGACATGAACATCTCTGTAGATGCAGAAAAAACATTTCTTTTTGCTGTGGTACCAAGAATCAAACTCAGGACTTTGCAATTGCTAGCTTATGTCACTGTGCTATGTCCCTGACCCAGAAAATATCTTTAACAAAACTCAATACCCATTCATCATTTATCCATCCCTAGCCTGATACTGTTTATCCTAACTGCCTGCTGTCTGGACTCAGGCTTTGAGCTAACTGTATGCTCTGAACAAGCTCCTAATTCTCTTGGAGAAGTTCTGCCTCATCTGTAATCTTATCTAGCTACCTGTGGTGGTGACTTTTCACATCTGTGTGGAATCTGCACTGGCATTTCTTTTGAAATTCTGCAACAGGCTACAATTTTGTATTTCCTTGAATTTCCAAATATCTGTGTAAAAATTGTGTAACTGCTTATATCACATCGTATGATATCAATGATGGTCAGAAAATATCATTTACAAGCTAAGTCAAAGATATTTGATACTCAGAAAGCCAGTGATGATAAGCCCAGTACCTATGTTATAGAGTAATAGTATCACAAAGCTTTTCTGCTGGAGGGTTGAGAATGTAAGTTAACAGACCGACAATTGGAGAAAAAGAAGGGCTATAAGGATAGCCAATATTTTG
>PVJA010013185.1:0-29164 GCA_004027025.1 Myocastor coypus | reverse complement strand
GGCACTGACTGTAATTTTGACTAGCATTTTACTCATTAGTTTATATGGGCTTTCTTGTTTTAGAAACAAGGCCTTCTTGTGTAGTTTGGGCTAGCCTTGTACTACTTATGTAGCCCAGGCTGGCTTTAACTTGCAGGGATCCTTTTGTTTCAGCCTCCTAAGTGTTAGAATTACGGATATATGCTACCATGCTCAGCCTTTTAAGTTATTTTATGTTTTAATTTATTTTTGAGACAGAGTCTTGCATTGTAGTTCAGACTGGCCTTGCACTCAGCTGTATAGTGTAGGCTGGCCTTGACCTCATGTCCAGCCTCCATGTGCCACCACATGTGACCATTTTATTTTTTGAGACTGTACTTTGCTATGTAGTTCATGTTGGCTTTGAATTTGGGACAGTCCTGCCTGAGCTTCCCAGATAAAGAGATTATAGGCATCTGGCACCATGATCAGCTGTTAGCATTTATTCAAACTATATGTGTTCCCTTTAGTTTTATTAGATCAGAGTTTCTCAGCTTTGGCACAGTTGACATTTTGAGTTGAATAATTCTGTGTTGTAGGATTGCCCTGTGCATTGTAAAGTATTTAACACCATATGTCAGCTTTATTCATTGGATGGTAGTAGTACTTCAATTTTGACAACCAAAAACGTTTTTTCTAAGAAAGGCTCTCACTGTGTAGTCCAGACTAGCCTTAACTCTCAGCGATCCTCCTACCTCAGCCTCCTAAGTGTGAGATTGCATGTGTACACTACCAGTTCTGGCTCAAAAATGTCTTTAAACGTGGCTAGATGTCTGCTGGAAACCAGAATTGACCATGGTTAAGAGCAGCTGCATTAGAAAGGCCATAGCTATGATTGTACAATAGCTTACCTCTTCAGCCTGATTTCCTGAAGTCAGTGTCAGTAGCTCTACTTAGCACAATGTGTGGCATGTGATAAACACTCAGTACCCTGTAATGAATTAATTGTTTCCATTCAGGCATCATGAAATTATTACATCTTCAAGGAATTCCTTGGTAGTCCTCAAAAAGATTTGCCTCTCTTTGCCCTACCTTCCCAAAGTTAGATGTGATCTAGGGCCATTGGTTGACACTAGAAACAACCTTTGTGTTAGTTGACCCTGTGAGTCAGCAAATTTCTATTTTCCCTCTATTGCAGATATGTGTGTGTTTGTGTGTGTGTATCTATATATATTAAAACACACACATAGAAACATACAGGTTTTGATCATTTTCATATTGCCTGAATTTAGCTTGTTGATTTTAGTGGTCAGGGCCTTGTTTATTTTTAAACTGTACTTGAGAGTTGGTGTTCACATCTATTTTAACTGATAAATTTGTTGGCATTTCATTGTCCTTGAATTATTGCAACTATCACATTTGCTGTGAAACCTTCTTGATATACCATTATGTAAACATAATAAAAACAAAGATCTAAAAGTATTCCTCTGCTACAGTGCAGCTTTGTTTTCCTTCTATTACCAGACATGTGCCAAACTTTTCCACTTGGCTGTAAAATACTTGAAATGTGAACAAGCTTGCTATTTTTGTTTGAGGTGGAATTTCTGTTGTTGTTTTCAGTGTTTTCCTTCAGAGACCATTAAAACACCTATATTTAATTATAGACAGCATCACAAACCTTTTCATATCTTTAATTGCATTTGAATCATGCATGGCTAAGGACAAATGGCATACCTGAATCTCTTTACATACGAGAGTAAAAATGGTGTTGTATTATAGCAACTATCCAGGCTCAAGTCAGTCAGTGCAGTTGTGCCTTTTACACTATAAAGCATATACATGAGTACAAAGGGCTTGCTGAATGAACCTTGTAGTGATTCTTCTTCGTAATTTGAGAGAGACTCAAACTCATCACTACACAGTTATCTATTAGATGGGTTTAGACCATTGAACAGGTAGTTCCCAACTCTTGTTTATACACTATTACCCATTTTACTCATATAGTTTCAGACAGAGTACTGATGTAAGAAGGGAACAGGAGACAAGCACTGTTACTAGGTTGGATTCCTTACCTCTCTAGAACATAGGCCTTTCTCTTTTTATCAGAATCTCAGGTGGCAGTGACTCAGGCACTAAATGTCATTGCTTTCATTAGTGAAACCAGATGCTTAGGAAAGAACAATGTCTCCTGATTTGGGTTACATTTACATGGCATCTTTGCTGGAGCAAAGTAGTGTCTGCTGTTTGGTTTTGGGGAATATGTAAGTATCTCCTATTAACATGTTTATGTTTTGCTCTATAACATGTTAGAACTTGATATAGATTTCTTTATTGTTTGGAGAACTAACATGTATGTAGTTTAATGTTAGCTGAGAAGATACGTCCAAGTGGAAATGGTCTTTGATATTTCTACATCAGACTTTTCTTGAAAAATTCATGTGTAGGGGGTATTTAGGATGTCTTGCATGCTAGCAAGTGCTGTACCACTAAGTTACATCCCTAGCCCTGTATGGCGTATGGTAAGGGAAACAAAGGAGGAAGGAGGAAATTGTTGAAGATCCAATCACCCTAAGGTGATAAATACTGTAAATTTTGTTTTCTTCAAGTCTTTCCATGGTACATTTAAGTGTTCCTCCATAATTAGAAGTATAACATGTATATCCTGAGAGGGAAGGGAAAAGAGAGAGGTCTGACATTGCAGTGAATATTTTAATATCTCTTTATGCCAATCATTCTGCATTAAGTTTTACTTTGTTAGGATAAAATCTAGGAACAGGATTAACAGAGTCAAGGCCAAGAGAATTTTGGTAAAGATCAGTTGAGCTGTTATGCTCTACTGGTTAACTTTTCAATGTTATTTGAATGATGACTTTGAACAGTGATGATAAATCCTTTAGGGTCCAGGTGTCAAACTGCAAAACTGATTGATAGAGGCACCTTGGTTTGAAAACATAATTCTTTCCACATTTCTGGTTGCAAACTAACTTGACCAAGAACTGAAGCAATTTCCCGTAAGGTGAACATTAAACCTAACAATTAAATTTGACTGAAATTTAAAAAAAAAAAGGGAATCAAGACATATCATGTGGTAGGTACAAATTCTTGGTAATGAATATGATCATTATGTATGCCTAAAATGTACCAGCAAATTAAAAAATAAAACAAATTTCCCCATAAGGTTAATATTGAATCTCACTGTTGAATTTGATTTGATTCTCCTCCAATTGTGACTAAAATTGTGGAAAGAATTAAGTTTGAACAGAGGTACCTCTGTATTTATTGCAAAGAACCAACACTGCAATTAAATCCTGAACTTAAGGCTATCCTCCTGCCTCAACTTCCCCAGTGTTGGGATTACATATACAATAGGTTTGGCCATCGCTGAGTTTGAACAACTGTGGACATAGTAGAAAACATTTTATGCATAGCAGCTTCTTATTTAGGTAGAAATTTTTACTACCAGCTTCCTTACCTGTTAAGAAGTGACAACAATTGCAGATGTAGCCTGGTTTCATTAACTTTTGAATGACTTCTTTGAATAGGTGAAGGAACTGGGTTGGGTTGTTAGAAAGATGAGAGTGAAGCATTTTGGCAGGCGTCTTATAGCCAGTCTTATCTTTTCCCCCCTTGATTTCAAACCACAATAGAAATTGCTGGAGAATCAATGTCATAGTTTCTTTTCACTATGCACGATATCAGTTCTCATGACCTCATATTCTTTGCCAGTAACTTGCAAACATCTCTAGTTTTGATCATGTCCTAGACATTATTTCTTAATACTTACTGGGCATTTTCACTTACATACCTAATCTTTTTTTTTTTTTTTTTTTTGGTGGAACTGGGGATAGAGCTCCGGACCTTGCACTTGCCAGGCAGTCACTTGTGCCTCTGAACTATTTTCCTGGCCCTAATACCTCATCTTTTCAAACAGGATGCCCCAAACTGACCTTATCTTCTTACCCTAACTAGAGAATGCTAGAACCTGTTTCTTCTTATAATGTCATTCTTTTAAGACCCCTATATTTGCAAGTCCTCAGCTCCCTTCTCTGAATGTTACTGTGTTTTCAATCAGTACTACATAGTTGGTGCTTGTTCTGCTTAATTCATACTTGTTTTATGTGACCTCCAAGGGTGTTTTATGTGACCACCCAAAATGAGTGGGTGGAAGTGTCAGGGAGTTCAACTTGGTTCCATATAAGGAAGAACCTTTTAATACTTTGAGATGGCTGTGTCAGAAGTCTCAAGTTCTCCATCAGTGTAGGTATTAGATATGAGGCTAATTGCAAAGAATGTTGAAAGCTCCAAGCCAGGAGGATTGTCATAAGTTTGAGGCTAACCTGGGCTACATAGTAAGTTTAAGACCAGACTGAACTATGTAGTGAGACCCTGCCACAAACAAAATGCTTAAAGGACTGTTCAGATGGTGTTTTTATAGTATGATTTCTAGACTTGCTTATAATGCTGAAAAACAGCAATTCAGTGGAAGGTATCTTTGTCTCTCTTGCTATTTAGTTTCAGTGCCAGATATTTTCCTTGCCCATATCTATGGCAGTATCCTCCTTATTTTATAGCTAGATGAATAACAGCTTTTAATCTAACCCTAAGTACTGTTAATGTTTTTACTTTTTCCAAATCCCATTTTATCAGACAGTAGTTGTAAGCACATTGCTTAGATCATTATTTGAGTGGTTAATTGCTTGTTGACTATTATTTTTAAACTCTGTGTGTGGTGGAAATAAATGCACAGAGTCACGGAAGCACATACTATACATGCTTTTTTGGGTCAGTTATACCTTAATGGGGATGGAAAGGACAATAGGAATTCTAGAGAGGAGCCACATCATAGAGGGGAAGCAGTCAAGCAGAGCTGATAGCACATAAACAATCAGAAGTGAGAGAGAACATGGCTCTTTTTGAAAATGCCTTTAGGTCCTGGGTATGGTAATGTCCTGAGGGAAAAATGTAGCAAAATATAAAACTAGGAAATGATGGAGTCAAAGCAAGGCTAGAATATGGAAATGCTTTGGACATTACCATCAACTCTGTGAGAAATACTGAATGGCATAAAATTAAAAATGTCTTAATTTCATTTGTATTTGAAATGGATCACTCTGGCTATGATATGGATGAAGAAATGCTGTGTTATCTATATTAAGGGAAAGATCCTGAGTTCAATTGCCAGTAATAAACAAAACAGAAAAACCTTATTCTGGACTCTACTTTGTTGTCCCCATCATAGATAAGGAAACTGAAGCTCAGAAAGTTTGATAACTGCTTATGGCCATAGAGCCAGTCAGTGATATTATTCAAAATCCACATTTATCTTAATTCCTCTGAAGGTAACTCAGATGAAGCCAGTAATGAGAAAACTGTTAGGCAGTAGAGTAAGACTGAACAGAGAAAGTCTTGAGTGATGTTTTAGATATTTCACTTTGAGGTCCCTTTAGGTCATCCAGCTGAATGTTTGATGGAAGCTGGTTCTCAGATTCTGAATTCCAGAAAGGATTCAAGGGTGATTGTTGTGGGACCACCATCAAGTGAACTTGGTATTAGACTGCAACAATAGTAATCAAAAGCTTTGGAGAGGGTGTGTGTGACCACCTGGAAGAATGAGAAAAGATATGTCTCTCAGTCTCTTCAGTTCTGGACATTCTTTACTCTACCTCACCCTAACCCTACCAAAGGCAAGGTGCTATTCTATATATATATATATATATATATATATATATTTTTTTTTTTTTGTCTTTTTGAGACAGGGTCTTGCTGTGCAGTTCAGGCTGGCCTTGAGCTCATTTTGTAGCCCAGGCTGGTCTCGAACTCACATCGATCCTCCTTCCTCAGCCTCCCGAGTGCTGGGATTACAGGTGTGCGCCACCACGCCCGGCTCTACTATTCTATATTTGGTTAGTGGTAGAATGAGATAAACCCAGAAGGGTAGCTATGTTACTACTTTTCATTTGTATAACTCAGGCCACAGAAATACAGCTTGTTTAGTAGTGAAAGCTTGTAAGCAAGCAAAATATGGGGAAAGGGGGCCCAAATCCCCTGGAGCTGTATTTATAACCTTTAAGATTGGTGAATATTCACATTCCTACTCATCTAGTACTGTGTCACTGTTAGTGTCTATTGTGTATGAAAGAACAGACTAAAATAGAAATGAGTGTTTATTTTGGGGAGGGAGTTATGACAGTTTATTAAATTTCTTGCCTTTCCCCCGGGTTTATGAAGTGTAGGTTATTTGTGAATCTGTCTCTGGCCAGTACCCACAGTGGAACATGACAGAAATTCAGATAGCAGGTGAGAGTATCATAACAGGAGAGAGTATATATGGCTGCTTCTAGTTCCAATTGCAAGTAGAGCATCAACCAGGAGTCTTGTCACTTTTCTAGGCCAGGAAATAGAATGGTTGATTTGGTTCTCAAGCTCATTTTTTTTTTCTTTCCTAATTTTATAAACAGCAATATATGGTAAGAACTGGGCCCAGAGGTGCTACACCTGTATACAGAGAAAAATAGACAGGAATTATATTGCCTTGTGAGCTACTTAGGTCTTTCATAGTGAGGGCAATGTGTTAAATTTGCATATTTTGATATGTTATCATTTTGAGGGAAATCATAATTGCTTTGGTCATTTTAGACAGCTTTAAGGAAGTTATTCATTCAGTTTTACTTAAGCTAATTAATGGTTTGATGAAATGAAACCTAAGTCAAGCCTTTAATTGAAATTTCACTGACAGATTTTCATAAGAGCACTAATAGTCTCATTTCAAGACAGGCTCTGATGGCAGCTTCTCCATGATATCCTTTATTTGATCCTTCTAGCACTCTTGCCTTCTCTGAAACTGCATGCCACTCTATCCACAACTTTATGTCACCTTAAATGCTATTTGTTTTTATAGGTGTTAGTATATCTCTTAAGTTTCTCTGGTTAGACAGTGAGTTATTGAGGACAGAGAGAATATCCTGCTCATTTTGTTTGGGGCATTCTATATACATGTAGGCAACAGAGTGTGATGGGGGAAAAATACACTGAACTTAAGAGCCAGAAAAACTGAATAATGTCTTCTGTAACAACTAGCTGTGTGCCTATAGGAAAGTCATGCAGTGTTTCTGGAGCTCAATTTTGTATCTATAAAGAGTATTTAACTTCCATTTCTGTTTTATTTATTTATGTTTTGGTCTTTTTTAGAGATAGGATTTTACTATGCAGCTTAGACTGGCCTTTAATTCACTTGATAGCCAAGGCTTACCTTGAACTCACTGTGATCTTTCTGCCTGAGCCTCACTGATGACGAGATTACAGAGCTAGTTTTGAGGAGGCTTAATCTTACAAGGGCATTATAGTTTTGCAAGTTTGCCAGACTATTTTTCTATCTTATTAAATTATTGTGTCCCACAGAATTGACATTGTCTTCACTCCAGTGCAGGTGCAATATAACATTAAAATAAATGATATTTGATTTGTTTTAACAGGTGGTTCATCATGGCTGACATGCAAAATTTGGTGGAAAGGTTGGAGAGGGCAGTGGGCCGCCTAGAGGCAGCATCCCGGCCCTCTGAAACGTGCCAGGGGCATGGGGATGGAGTCAATCCTTCACAGGGTGAGCAGCCTAGCAAGAAGCATTTATGTTGTGTCTCAGCCCTCATCTCTCCATATTACAGTTGTTTTTCTCCTTTGGAGCTTACTTCCTCAGACATTTAGTCTGAGTAGTTCTTCTATAAATTCTTACTGCTATGAACGTATAAGGGAGGAAGTGACTTGTGCAGGGAGGCCTGTGGTTGAGTTATTTTAATACAGGAGCTTCCTGCATATGTGATATTTCCTGTGCTTTCTTATTGAAGTCAAATGATAAGTGATACTAAAATTGTCTCCAGACTATGGCAAATCTGCTATTTTGCCCAAGGGTTGATTGAAATACAGAATGTTAGAACTAAAAGGAACCTTGGAGAGTCATTTTATTTTCATTTCATAGTAGAGAAGATTAAGCTCAGAAAGGAAAAGGCTTGTTACACCTAGTTGTTACTGGTGATGTTAGAACTAGAGCCTGGGTTTCTTAACTTCTGTTCCTTTATTTTGTGTGCTGTATTATCTTGTCCTTTCATGTTAACATGGCAGTGTACTTAAGAAAAATCCTAGTGAGGTGCAGTAGAACATACCTATAATCCTTGCACTTTGGGAAGGTGAGGCTCCCAAAGTCCTTCCTGGGCAACTTAGTAAGACTCTGTTTCAAGTTAAGTAAAAAGGGTAGGGATATAGCTCAAAAGTTGTGACTGGGTTCAATCAGTATTGCAATTTAAAAAAGGGGATATGCAGAGAAAAAAAGGAAATACTGTTCTGATGTAAGTAACTAATTATTTCTTACGTTTGTCTTCACCAGGAGCAGCTCCGTATGTAGGAGCATTTGACTCACTGCTTGCAGGTCCTGTTACAGAGTACTTGAAGATTAGTAAAGAAATTGGGGGAGATGTGCAGAAACATGTAAGGATGTTGTGCCTTTTCTCTCTTTTGAAAGGCTAATGGCTTTCTGTAGATCCCACTTATTCTTGGTCTGAAAGTTCCTTTGGTAAGCAAGGTGTGGTAGCACATACCAGTAATGCCAGAACTCAGAAGGCAGAAGCAGGAGGATCACTACGAGTTCAAGCCCAGCGTGAACAATATGCAAGACTGTTTTAATGAACTTTGGGGGTTTTTTTGGTAGGCTCCTGACTCTTCTACTTATGTTGAAAAGCTCAGTCCAGGCATGGCACAGGAGTGATTCTGTATTTGTTAGGCCCTTCCTTTTATTACATATTCTGTCTGGGTTAAGGAAAACTTGGTTGGTGTGTCAGTGCTGTGTGGCTCTGTTATCTTTGTGGTGAAGAATATATCACTAGTCCTACCCCAGTGAACAAGATCCTAAACACAGTTATCTTCTACGAAGAATCTTGCAGTTCACTTAAACTCTAAGCTTCTGCTATGCTAGCCATTGGCAGGCTAATCTTAGCTCTAAGGAGTGGGATGGAATGTGGACAGTACTAAGGGGACTTGCATTTTTACTTTGTACAGTTGTGTGATCTTCAAGAACATTTTCATACATATTTAACATTATTGAAAAATGCAAATCCAGGTAAAAATTATCTTTCTGTAAATTTCTGTAGTTTAATAGTACTTGTAGCCTTATGTTTCTTAAATTCTTGACCTTGATCCTCAGTAAGAAATGATATATTTATTTATTTATTTTTAGAATTTTATTTTTATTTTATTTTTTTCTTGTTTCAGAACTTTTGTTTATTTATTTATTTTTATGGCTGGCTCAGCCTGCCCTGAGGGCAGGGCTGGCGCAGCATGTGCCGGGAATCGAACCATGGTCCCTGCAGCTGCCTGCAGGCACTTTAAACCACTGAGCCATCCTGCTGGGTCCCAAGAAATTATATATTTATTTTTATTGTTGTTGTTTTATTATTTTGTACCGGGGATCGAACTCAGGACCTTGTGTTTTCCAGGCAGATGCATGAGCCACTAAGCTATCTCGCTGGCCCAGCATACTTGCCACTAAGATTAAAGTTTCATGAAACAGTGCTTCCATGATCTTGCTATGTAGCCAGGCTAGCCTTGAGCTTGCTATGTAGTGTAGACTAGCTTTAAACTCTTAATTCTCTTGCCTCAATTCCAAGTGCTGGTATTACAGTTGTGTGTTACTCCACCTGGCCTTTTAAATTACTTTTTATTTATTTATTTTTTACTTTTTATTTAAAAGTAATTTTAAGCTGGTGTGTTGTATTCATACTCATTTTACATGATCCAGGAATTGAGAAATAGCTTTAACCTAAGGTAAGTAAATACTTTGAGAATTTAATTTAATTTTTTTTGTAGTACCAGGGATTGAACTCAGGACCTTGTGCTTGCCAGGCAAGCACTTATTTTACTGAGTTATCGCTAGGCAAGCTCTTATTAACTGAGCTATCACCCCGGCCCTACTTTGAGAATTTTAGACATAAATTTAGGCCTTTATGTTTACTTGTACCTCCAGTTAATTGAGGACAGTGGCTTTTTCTTTTTTTTTTTTTTTTTTTTTTTTTTTTGGTACAAGGTAGGAAAGATCTTTCAGTGCATGTTGGAAACACTATTTGTAGAACTTGCTAAACCTGACTGTACTTGAAGCTAGCCCTTATTATCTTAATTTCCAGTTTTGGCTATATATTCCTGATTAGTCCTAACAGGGACAATAAAATATGTAATTGTAATATCAGTTCTGGACTCTGAAATACATGAGGAAAACAACATGAAAGACCTGGATGCTACCAGAGTACATAAAGATGGAGGTTTCAGGTTATTCTCAGGACCTCTCCAATTATAATGTGTCATTGACAGCAGCTTCTTCACTCCCACAGGCAGAGCTGGTCCACACAGGTCTGAAGTTGGAGCGAGCTCTCTTGGTTACAGCTTCTCAGTGCCAGCAGCCAGCCGGTGTAAGTTCACTACTAGTTTTGCTTAGTTTTGGTTTGATGCAAATCAGGAGTCATCCTTCCTTATTCCTGATATAAAATTTTATGCTAAGTGTGCAAATTTGAATTAGAGAAAATTTAGGTTTTTCTCAAAATGAGATTGTTGAGCATGGTGGTACATGCCTATAATCCCAGCATTCAGGAGGCTGAGGCAGAAGAATGGCCATGAGTTCAAGGCAAGCCTGGGCTACATAGTGAGACCTTGCCTCAAAAAAACAAAAACAAAAATCAAATGAAGGATTTTTATCTTTTTGTATTGTGACTTTAGTAGTCATAGTGGAGTAAAAAGCAGCCTTTGTGCTAATGTTGTATTAACTCCTTGGCATGCCAAAATAATGTGAAAATAATGCAAGATAATGTATATTGAAATTTAGTCTTTCAGTCTGTCCTGAATGGTTGAAATGTTTTATCTAAATCTTCTCCAATCTCATACTTTCTACAGCTAATCAAATAGCTGAGACACTGTTATATATTTCTTTTCTTAGATCAGGGTTTGACAAACCTCAACCTGCAGGCCAAATATGTTTCATCTGTCACTCATTTTTATAGATGGTTTGTTTATTTGTGGCAGATGTTTATACTGTCTGGTCATGTAAGAAAAAACTTTGCAGACTCCTACCTGATTAGACTGTTTTCATGCTAAGAGATGTGTAGGAAACTGAGCGTTGGAGGAAAGATAAACACAAGATTCATGTATTTTGCTGAGCTGCCTACTTGAAGGCCAGACCCTCTAATTACATTTGCTTCATCAGATCTCTGCTCAGCAGCTGTTAGCTAGCAATACATTAGGGCTATGATGATGAAAGAGAAGAGCTAAGACAAAGCCCTTACTTTTGAAGAATTAATGAGAAAGGAAAGTATATTCATATGGGTTCATTAATAGTTTGTGCTGCTGTGTGGTAAGACACCAAAAGTGACTGACAGTAAGTGCTGTAGGAAGCTGGTATGGCTGGAGTTGGGGGCATGCTATTCCTCATTAACCATTTGGATAGATGGATAAAGATGAGACCATCATTAATAAAGGTATGGTTATGAACAAGCATCCTATTAGTGTGACAAAAAACAGACAAGTGGCTGAAAGGATAGGATTTTGTGGTATGATTGGGATGTGGGTCCTGAGCATGAAGAATCACAAAATCAAATGTGAACAGTTGAAATTTTATGCAGAGGTAAGAGGATGAACAGTAATTTAGCCATCATACGAATCAGGGCAAGGTGAGTACATAGTTGATTTCTGTATTTACTGTAGTCCACCAAGAATTCTTGCCTTTAGGATTATAGTTTACCAATGTACACAGCTTTTATGAAAAGTCTAACTTGAGTCTTTCTTGGCTTCTTTTTCTAGAATAAGCTTTCCGATTTGTTGGCACCTATCTCAGAGCAGATCCAAGAAGTTATAACCTTTCGGGAGAAGAATCGAGGCAGCAAGTTGTTCAATCACCTGTCAGCTGTCAGTGAAAGCATCCAGGCCCTGGGTTGGGTGGCGATGGTGAGCAGCACAGCTTCCAGTGGAGGGAATGATAGACTGGCAGAGGAATAGATGGAGTTTGACAGGCTAAGTCATGAACTACATCTTTCTCTTAGGCTCCCAAACCTGGCCCCTATGTGAAAGAAATGAATGATGCTGCCATGTTTTATACAAACAGAGTCCTCAAGGAGTACAAAGATGTGTAAGTATACCTTTCCCTAACTGATTTTTCTTGGAATTTTGGGCTTCTATGTTGTTTCTCTGATCTCAGGACTGCTTTGTGGGAAGCTGGTAGATATTGGCTCACAGAAACGGGACTTACAAACAGGAAATATTTCTGCTTTTACTTCTCTTTTTTCTTCTGTGGTTGGTAGAGGCCCTTTTAGTTTCCTAATCCTTGCCCTTCCTGATTTAGAAGGTTTGTGGGAGGTACTGTGAGTTATACCTCTCTGTACAATATTTTGTTCCTTTGTTGAGAGTTTCACATTGGAGACTGTATTTAGTTACTTTTTGCTCGTTGCCAGGACAAATACCCAACACTCAAAATGAAGGAAGGAAAGGTTTATTTAGCTCACAGTTTGTGGAGGTTTCAGTCCATATTCGGTTGGCCCAAGGCTGAGTGGAGCAGGGCGGAGAGCATCCAGTTCAAGGCGGTAGAACAACAGCATAATGGTGGCAGAGGAAGCCAACCAAACAGGGCAGCAGAGCAGCAGCACCAGCTCGAGCTCTAGTCTGTCTCTCTGTCTCTCTTTATATTATATTCAGGCTCTCCACCTTAGCTCCTGCCTTAGGCTACACCCATAATCCCAGAAGTACTTCCACCCATAATCCCATCAGTACTAAAACCTATAATCCCAGGGATCATGGATCAAGTCTCAAACTCTAGAAGTCCCCACCCAATGACTCCATGAGGCTTTGGGGCGACAACTAGACATAAACCATAACAGAGACATAATAAAAAAGTTCAGTAGAAGCAGCAAGAAAATTACCCAACTATTCATGCATTCAGATAAAGTGAAAGAAAGGTTGTCTAGTCACTGTAGGGATTAGGGGAATCATTGTATGTCTAACCACATATACATACCAGTTCTAACTGACTTCTCCATTGCTGAATTAGATCTGGAGTAATTGTAGGCAGCAATTACGTAGTTGTGTAGCTATGGAGCCTATTCATTTCCATCAACATTGATCAACCATCATTTATTGAGTAACAACTCTTTTGTAAGAAATAGGCCTTGAGAAAGGCATAATAGCACATGCCTGTAATCCAGGTTTTGGGAGGCTGAGCTGGGTGAATTGCCATGACTTTGAGGCTAGTTTGAACTACATTGTAAGACCCTGTTTCAAAAGCTAAAAAGTGAAAAAAGAAAGTAAGCCTTCATTTGTGTGACATGTGTCCCAGAATATGGGTACTGATGCTTCTTGCAACCTGGAATTCAGTACCATAGCATTTTGAAATTTACATTTGAACAAACTAGGTCTCAGACTAGGTTACCTAATGCAGTACTGTTCATATTGGATTTAATGTTACTTCCTCCTGAAGGAAAGTTTTTAATTTGGGAGAGGTACACATTTTGACATAAGGCAGTGTTTCCTGAGACAGTTTTGTTTTTTGTAGTCCTTAACTTTTAGTGATGCATAAGGGCTTTCAGCTCTGTTGTGACTTCATGTACAAAATACTGCTTTTCAACAAAACAGTTGTTCTCCTAAGCAAAAGCTTAAGCCGGGAACTCTGAGAGATGATCTCAAGTCTCAAAACAAACAAACAAACTAGGGGAAGCCAGGTCTGCTGGTGCATGTGTTTAATCTCAGCACTCAGAAAATGAGGCAGGAAGATCACCACAAGTTCAGGGCCAGCTTGGGCTGCAGAGTGAGGTCAAGACCACCCTAAACTATTTGGTGAGGGTGGGTGAGATGGCTCAGTGGTCTAAAGCACCTGTTCAGGCAAGCTTAGGCAACTACAGAGACCAAGGCTCAATCCCCGGCACCACATGCTGTGCCAGTCCTACCCCAGGGCAGGCTGTACCAGCCATAATATAAAAAACAAACCTGTTTGGTGAGACCCTGTCTCAAAGTAAAGGGTGGGAGTTATGGGAATGTAGCGTAGTGCAAAGGCCCTAAGTTCACCAGTACTATTTAAACAAACAAAAAATAGCTTGAGAAACACTGCTGTAAGAGATGAAAGGAACTTTTATCCAGTGTCCCTTTCATGGAGTTTGGTCTAGTTAGGGTAATTGAATAGAGTTTTTTACTGTAACCTCGGTGTTGATAGAAAAGCCACCATTGAACAGAGCCTAAGTAATGCCACACAGGACCAGGGAGATAGCTTAGTTGCATAAGTGCTTGCCTGGCAAAGGCAAGGTTCTGAGTTTGATTCCCAGTATAAAGAAAGAAAGAAAATTTTTAAAAATACCATAGGCAGAAAGGGCCTGGAATCATTGTTATTAGTGTACTCTTGATTCCTTGTAACTCATATTTTGAATTTTGCCAGGGATAAGAAGCATGTGGATTGGGTGAAAGCTTACCTGAGTATATGGACAGAACTGCAAGTTTATATCAAGGAGTTCCATACTACTGGCCTGACCTGGAGCAAAACGGTTAGTGAGTGAACTTGTTGAGTCTGATGTACTGGGAACCTAAGGATAGTTCAGGAAAATGTAGGATAGATATTTGGAAATGGAGGTTTAGAGCTGGGATAGGGACAAAGGAAAAAATGTGAAAATTGAGAGAGTGAAGAGCTGGATCTCTGGGAATGGGTAAGAACAAATAAAGCCAAGTTGCATATGGCTAGGAGCATGTGCACAGACAGAGACACGGAACAAAGAGAGCTCTGTGTTTGCTAGTCATTTATAGGAGCTTACCAGGTATAGTATAGAGCAGTGATGGCAAACTTACAGCTTTCAATGATACAAGTAGCCTGCTACAGTGTATGTGCCATAGGTTCATCACCACTGGTGTAGTAGGTAAAGAGAGGGGATGACTGTGTTGGTGGCACTTACTGTTCTAGGGGCCGGTAGCAAAAGAATTGAGTGGACTGCCATCTGGACCCTCTGCAGGATCAGGTCCTCCTCCTCCACCACCAGGCCCACCTCCCCCCCCAGTCGCCACCAGTTCAGGCTCTGACGACTCTGCTTCCCGATCAGCACTGTTTGCACAGATTAATCAGGGGGAGAGCATTACACATGGTGAGTACTTTGGCATAAGCATTTTTTTTTTTTCTTTTTGAACTGGAAATTGAACTCAGAACCTTGCACTTGCTAGGCAGGTGCTTGTGCCCCAAGCTGTCTCCCCAGCCCCTGGCATGAGCATTTGTTATAGCAAGTTGTTTGGACTAGACCTTCTCAACCAGACACAACAGCTAGCATGTAACCAGAATCCTGGCTTGCATGAAGCAGGTTTTATTTCGGGTGTCACTTTACTTTAGGTTGCCAAAAGAGGGTAGCTGAGGTAGACATTGAAAATGGGCATGGTTTGTGGAAGTCCTCTGTTCCATGGGACAGGAACTTACTAAGTGGTATACATAGAGTACCTTCTTACACTAAGTTTCAGTGCTGGTAGTTTTCCCAAGAGCTATCTTCATGGAACCATGTGGTGTTTCTGGGAAATCAATGAGGAAGTAGATGCCTTCGGAGGAGACATATTAGTCATGTGGGAAATTTGCATATTGGTAATATAATGTTATTGTAGACAACCTTTTTTTTTTTTTGTATTTTAGGGACGGTTCTCCAGGGTAGGGTGTTCAGGGTCTTCCTACTAGATCGGACTCATAGTGATCTTACTGTTTACAGCCTCCCAAGAGCTGGGATTACAGTCACGTGACACCACTGCCAGTCTCAATTACCATCTCAGCATACCCCAGGGGCAGGGTCCACATGGCAGGCTCAAGGAACAAACCCCTGGTCCTTGCCCCTGCCCCTGCCCCTGCCCCAGCTTGCTGGTGCTCTAATTTACTGAGCTATCTGGCCAGTCCAATAGACTACTTGATGGAGGAAATCTAAATTGTGTAGCCTTCTGGGAATCTACTCAATTTTCTCCAGTATTGAGGGTTAAACCTGGACCTCCACATAGTGCCATGTCACTGGCATTTTTTTTCCCTTCTTCATTGAGATAGGGTCATCTTCAGTGACTAAATTACCCAGGCTTTGCTAAAACTTTGCAGCCCTTCTGTCTCAACCTCCTAGAGTGTTAGGGTTACAGGCATGGATCAGTGCCCACCCCATACAAAGTTTTATAGAAGCTTAAATAATGTTATAACTAAAATACATAACAGTGAAGGAAATGACATTTAACTATTATATGTCCTTTTGATGGGATATTGTACAACCATTTGGTTTTTTTTTCTATGAATAACAATAGTGTTTAAAGAAAAAAAAATGTTATTAAATGGCATCCACTTCAGCAATGACTAGCATAGATCCAACCAAGTTTATTAGGAAGTTGGATATCATTGTTCTGCCCCAGCAACTACCTTCCCCCTCTGTAAATGGTAACATCCCCATGCCCACCCTATCTCCAGGGAAAAAATAAATTTCAGTCACAAGCAGTGGTGGAGCTAAAAAGTTCATGCAGTATGATTATAGTTAAGATAGATTGGGCAATGTAATATAACCATTGTTAAATTTAAATAATAAAAAATTGGGCCATGTTCAAGTAATGTGTGGTTCAGTCTGCTAGATTACAATTTTCCCTTAAAAGAAATAAGATATTTAAAAACTACAGATTAATATGAGAAAATTTATTAGCTATTAATTAGCTAGACCAAATTTTTTAAGTACATATAGTTATGACCAGATAGAAATGAGTGGGAAAAATTATTAAAGAGTTTTTCAGGGGCTGAGGAGATAGCTCCGTGGTACAAGTGCCTGCCTGGCAAGTGCAAGGTTGTGAGTTTGAACCTCAGTCCCACAAAAAGAAAAAAGTTTTTCAAATGCCAACACTGAGGTTGGGGAGGACCTTAGTTGTAGATAAGCTTTTTTAAAACCAGATTTTCTTTACTATCATTTTTTTCTCTGTTGCTCTAAAACCTTCCTACATATTTTAAGAGTGGTACTTATCTTTATAGATAGGTCTTTTGTGCATTTACTTACCCATTCTCTTCCTCCTTTCCACACCTCTACTTAGACGTTATTTTTTAAAAATAAAATTAAGTAACCTGGAAGACAAGTTATAATTCAGCTTGCAAGGGAACAGTTCAAAGGTTCTGTTTGCTTTAAATTTTCTGGTACAGATCAGTTTATGATAAAGTGGATGATTACCTCACTCTGTGTATGGACAAGAACAAGCTAGCTGTTGTTCTTACAGCCCTAAAGCATGTATCTGATGATATGAAGACTCACAAGAATCCTGCCCTGAAGGCTCAGAGTGGTCCAGTACGCAGTGGCCCCAAACCATTCTCTGCACCTAAACCCCAAACCAGCTCACCCCCCAAACCAGCCACAAAGAAGGAACCTGCACTTCTTGAACTAGAGGGCAAGAAGTGGAGAGTGGTGAGTTAAAAATACCTGGAAGAGAGGCAGGAGTGGGATCACAAAATTGAAATAGCTCAGACAAATGTGTAGGGTTCTGGCTTAAAGTGCAAGAAACACAGTTGAGGATAACCTGTAATTTTTGTTGGTTTGTACTTTGTGATAAGAATCTGGAGTTTTTTTTTTTTTAACAGGAAAACCAGGAGAATGTTTCTAACCTAGTGATTGATAACACAGAGTTGAAACAGGTGGCTTACTTATTCAAGTGTATCAACACAACATTGCAAATCAAGGGCAAAATTAACTCCATTATAGTAGGTAAGCCTTTATTGTCATCCTAGTCAGGTTCTGCCCAAAACCCAAGACGGATAGAACCATCTGCTGGAGGGCATCTTTCTTAGAGTCTTGAATATATTATTGTCCTTTAAAAGGTCACAATTTAAGTTGACCCGTTTTCTTTCTTTTTTTTTTTTTTTCTTTCGGGACTGGGGTTCAAACTCATGACCTTGCATTTGCCAGGCAGGCACTTGTGCTATGGAGCTATCACCCCAGCCCCTGTTTTCTTTCTTCTAGATAACTGTAAGAAACTTGGTCTGGTATTTGATGATGTCGTGGGCATTGTGGAGATAATCAATAGTAGAGATGTCAAAGTTCAGGTAACTTGATGTCTTGGCTATTTCTTTTGGTTCCTGAGGAATTGAGAGCAGACCCACAGATGTTACTTTGGTACAAATCTGATTCTGTCGTCTGTAAGCTGAGCTAATTTGGATATAGTAAAGAAGTTGGTTCTTTTAAGGGAACTCTTTCAGGCCACCATCCCAACCTGCTCCCAGTATTCAGTATCTGTTGTGCACCTGGGAGCTTTTCATATTGTTGATGAATCATGTGAAACTGAAAACTCCCTACAACTGTCTTCCCTCCCAACCTGGGACTGAGAGTGTTTTTGGTTTTTCTTTGCAGGTAATGGGTAAAGTGCCAACCATTTCCATTAACAAAACAGATGGTTGCCACGTTTATCTGAGCAAGAATTCCTTGGACTGTGAGATAGTCAGTGCCAAATCTTCTGAGATGAACATCCTCATCCCTACGGAAGGCGGTGATTTTGTAAGTTTCTTAGTTTCATGTACTGGGTATTTGGCACTTGATATTTGGCCTCAGTAGGTAAAACCTAACAGTCTAGGCAAAGAGCTAAAGTACTATACACAGGAGGTAACCCCACATATTGATTGGAGCTCCAGGTGAGAACATTTTTTTTTTTTTTTTTTTTTGGTCTTTTTTGAGACAGGGTCTTGTTATGCAGCTCAGGCTGGCCTTGAGCTCACTTTTATAGCCCAGGCTGCTCTGAACTCACACCCATCCTCCTGCCTCAGCCTTCAAAGTGCTGGGATTACAGGCATGCACCACTGCACTCTCTCTCTTGAGCTTAGGATAGCAAAATAAGTAAAACTGTGTGCCCCAGTCACCAGGTGTGGTACATGTCTGTAATTCTAGTACTGAGGAGGCTGAAGCAAGATTCTGAGTTTAACCCAACACAGACTACATAGCAGGTTTGAAGCTAGCTTGAGTGACCTTGCTGAACATTGTCTCCAGAAACTAAACACTGCCAAACTGATACTTTCTGTGCATGGTCCCCATGAGCATTCTGCCAAGATTACAAGTCAAATGGGCTGTTTAGTAAGCACTGAAAGAAATGTGATTCAGTGGCCCAGTTACTCTGTAGTCTAGATTTAACCTATTGTCTTTTCTTTGTTTATAGAATGAGTTTCCAGTTCCTGAGCAATTCAAGACCCTATGGAATGGGCAGAAGTTGGTCACCACAGTGACAGAAATTGCAGGATAAGCAAAGTGCCATTGGGTCCTTCGCCCTCTCCCTTCACACCATGGGATAAATCTATTGAGATGGTTCTTTTCTAGATTTCCTCTACCTTTCTGCTCTTAAACTGCTTCTGTTCTCTGAGAAGCCCAGCTACCTGCCTTCACTGAAATATACCTCAGGCTGAGATTTGGGTGGGATTGCAGGTCAGCTCATTTTCTGCAGGAAGGTGCTTCTTTTCCACATCAGTGCAGCCACACCACCAGTCTGCCCCCTGAGAACTGCAGACCTGGACTTAGGCATTCTAGCTTTCAGCATTTGGAGGTTATTCGACCAATAGTCCTTGGGAAAAAGTGAGATGGTCCCAGGAACAGATTAAGATGTGTGTACTTCCCTTTTTCTAACAATGAGCATGGAGGCATAGAAGCTATAGTGTGATCCTGTGGGGTTGTAACCAAACTAATTTTTCATGGTTCATAACGGTTGAGGCTTGGCTGCATAGCATTCCAAGCAAATGTTTCCTACAAGCATTCTTTAATTCTTTTTGCGTTCCATCTTGGATCTGACTTAACCTTGAGATTGTTGGTACTACCATAGCTACAGTAGCAGGGCCCTCATCCACAGCAGTTCAAGGAGTCTGGGGCTTTCTTTCTCTGGGATTCCTGTGTAGCACCTTCCAACAGAAATGACCTTAATATGCCATTCCAAGAGGTCCAGCATTTCTCCTACTCCCTGCTAGGTGCCTATCACCTGTCTTTACTGCCTCCTTTTGCCTGTCAAATTGAGCAGCTTAGGGCTTCTGTCCAGGCATCTGACAGGACTAGACCCATCACTGCAGGCTGGTTTTAGGTCTTGATTTATGTAAGAACCTTGCTCAGCATTGCTTATGTTTCAGTTTTTCCCCTGTAGGACACACCAAAATATTCAGCCTTTTTTGGTGGGAAGATAAGATTGTCCTGTGACTTCTGTCCATTTCCTGAGGCCTGTGGAAGTAAACCTTTATGTACTTAAAAGTTATACAGAAAATAGAATAAAGTTAATACCAAACTTATTTATTTACATCTTTTCTATGCAATGTAAAAATATTGAAAAGAAAAACGACACCTAGGTTAAGAAATTACTCTTTATTTTAGACAATCTCAATTCATATCCTTTAGTTTAACACTTGAGAGGGACAAAAAAGGTAAATTCTGCAGTACTTTAATGAAAACACAGCTTAATGACTTCCAAACTGGCACGCTACAGAAGTCATCCAAAATGTGTTGATGGGTCTTCAAGCAGAAGGTAAGACTTCCATGCTCAAGAAAGGTAGAAAGTAGTAGATTATTATTTTTTTTCCAGAACTGAGGATCAGACTCAGGACCTTGCACTTGCCAGGCAGGCACTTGTGCCCCTGAGCAATCTCCCTAGCTCTGGAAGTAGTAGATTAATGATCAGTTTCTTTACTAACTCTAAAGCATTCCCAGTCTTAGTCTAGTGTGAGTTGGTTCCTAAGAGTGAAAGAAGTCAAGTAGGGAGTAATCTTTAAGTTTTTTTTGTTTGTTTGTTTGGGAGTCCTGGGAGTTGAATCCAGGCCTTGTTCATCCTGGGAAAGTACCTATAACTGAGTTACACACCCTGCCCTTTATATTTTGAGATAGGATGTTGTTAAAATTGCCCAAGCTACTTGACATACTCAGGGAAATGGAGGCATGAGGATCACAAATTTGATGTCAACCTAGGACACAAAGCAAGATCCCATCTCAAAAAGTCCCACCTGTACTCAACACATAAGCTTCTTGTTTCTTGAAGTATTTTTTTTCCTCATGGCATAGCATTGTTTTAGAGGATGCTGGTAAGTTACGGTTTGGAGGGACAGAAGTTAGCCTGGTCTCTACGTTGTCCCCCTATTTTGCTAAAGCCAGCCACAGTGATTTAGCATCCAGGCTTCTAGATGCACTGTAAGGGTAGATGAATAAAGGATGGAGCAGGAAACACCAGCCACCTCATTATCGCATTCCCAGTGTCTTAATTTACGTAAGCAGTAACTTTATTCCAAAGCAATCCCCACTGAGGGCTATTTCCCTCCTCTTGTAATAGCAACTAATTTGTTACTACCTGAGAAGACAAAATGAGCTCTGGAAAGGGAAGATGGCAAGGCTGGTGGTTTCTAGTAAGTTAGGATATCAAGAAATAGCCTTAAATTACACAGAAACACCCCTTTGTTTTTGTGGGGTCAGAGTTTGAACTCATGATCTTGTACTTGCCAGGCAGGCACTTGTTGCCATGGAGCTATTTCCCCAGCCCCCCAAGTGGTAACTTCCTTAGCACTAGTTATATCTCCTCCAGTAACACTGAGGTGGTATTTGTGTAGCACCTCATGACTTGGTCCTGGCCTTGTATCTGCCTCAAATGTGGCCCAATTTTCCCATTAGTTCAGTCTCCCCTGGCCCTGGACACCATTCTGGTACTGATGCACAGCAAAGTCCCTTTCCTGAGACAGCTTGATCACATCACAAGTTTGTAAAACAATCTGTCTCGTTATTAACTAATTAAACTTGAACTCAACACCATATGGTGATAGGCAGTAAAGGATAAGATTCAGATCTTCAATCTTTCCAAGTAGGGTATGTTAGATGATAACAGCAGAGGATTAGCTGCAAGCTGATCTGAGCTCAGGATTGGCTAGGAAGGAAACTTTCAAGTGACTTGGAACAGTTAGGGACTCCCTGAGCTCTGCTAGAAACTTTGAGGGCTTCATTCAAGGAAGGGTATGATGTAGGCATAAAACCATTTGCTAGACAGCTGAAGATGGTCCCCTTCTGTAGCCAGAAACACTAGCTTTCCAGCTTTGTCCATTTCCTTTAGCCCCAGGCGGTCCTGCAGAGGGAAAGACCATAACTGAGGTTTAATGAAAGGTTTTGGAGTAAAGTAGAAAATGTTAGCTTGAGATATATTGTCAAAATGCAGTTCTGTCCATTAGTAGTAAAACAGGTATACTGCTGAAAATGTCCAAAAAGATACCTACTTGCAGTTTCTAAGCATTAAAAATGTATGCACAGTTGAGATGGTTCCATACAGTCATAGTCTCTTGTTTTGTACTCTGGTGCTGGGGATCAAACTTGGAGCCTCACAAGTGCTCCTGAGTTGTTTTTTTAGCCCCTAATTTTAGGTTTGTCCATAGATAAGCAACTCATAGATAAAACTGGGTGGGATAAGCCTAAGTAGGACCAAGCCAGTGTAAGAAAACTAGGTAACATTTTAAGGTAAGACATGGCCAGTCCTTACCTTAGGTAAACTGGAACAATTCCATACACTCCAATTGAAAAAGACAACCTAGGTGCAAGAACCACCTCTGGTTGGGAAAATGAACAGCTGTGGTAAGGCCAAAACATTGCTGCTGTGGTTACCACCAGTTTGAGTCTCATGGTAAGTTCTTAGGTGTAATTTCCTAAATTCTTACCAGAACCTAGCTTTTTTTTTAAAACCTCACCTAAGCTGGGACACTTAAATGCAAGAGAAAACTCTAAGAGGAGAAAATGACTCGGTTGGAATTAGTGGAAGAACTCTAGTGGAAGGTGACTAATCAGTGATAGCCTTGTACTTTTATGAGATAGTCCATCTTCCAATACACATTCCTTTGTCTTTTTTTTTTTTTTTTTTTTGAGACAGGGTCTCACTATGCAGTTGAGGCTGGCCTTGAACTCACTTTGTAGCCCAGGCTGGTCTCCAACTCGCACTGATCCTCCTGCCTCAGCCTCCCGAGTGCTGGGATTACAGGCGTGCGCCACCACGCCCGGCTTACACATTCCTTTGAATTTGGCAGGCCTATAACGAAGTGGTAAAATATTGCCACGTCTTGAGAAGTAGGACTTACTACTAGAGAAAATTCACAAAATTCCATTCACTTTCCTGTAGGAGAAATTATTCCCCTTGTCAACACCAAATATACAGAGCTATTTTTTGTGCTAGGGATCAAAACAAACATGCTAACCACATATTCTACTGTTGAGCTTCACTCCTAGCTTACCAGGTCTAATTTAAAAGCAAACTTCTTTTATGTCTATGACTGCTATAAAGTGGTACTCTATTACATATTTTCTTTGATATGGGGCCTCCTAGATTTGTTGCAAAGTGAACCTCCAAGGCAGCAGCAAGTTGCAACCTTTTCTTTAAAAGGAAAACCTTGAAGATGATGTTTCCCTTGCTTTTGCATGAAAGTCATAGTAAGATAATGGTTTTTTCTTAGGATGTGGTAAATTTCTATAAACCAGAGCCTTATCCAATAGGCCTCACCCATATCAGACACGAGTGAGGGGCTAGAGCTTTGAGGTGGACAGGTTAGGGCTCCTACACCTGAGACCCCAGCACCATAAGGTATCAGGAGCTGAATGAGATAGTGCCCATTCCCAAGGTGTAACTCCCCAGTTACCTCTGTATACAAAGTGGTGTCCTGTAGGGGAATAGTCTCTTTGCCTTGACCGCTTCTGTAAAATCCAAACCACTGCAGGGGAGAAAGAAGAAAGATCAGGTCAAAACAGAGATACCAAACATACACTACTGAACTCATTGAAACTGGCTTATACCTAAGACTATCAAGAAAGTGAACATAAAGCTATGTATAGGGCTGGTGAGATAGCTCAGTGGTTTAAAGCACCTGCTTAGGTAAGTGTGCAGGAACTGCAGTTCAATCCCAGCACCACATGCTGTGTCAGCCCCATCCCCAGGGCAGGCTGAGCAGCTATAACAAATAAAAATAAAAACAAAATACAGCTATGTATAGCAAGCAAGAATGGGAGCTGAGTATGGTGGCACATGTCTATAATCTCAGGATTTAAAGACTGAGGCACAAGCATTGCCATGAGTTCAAGGCAAGCCTGGGAGAGAGTGGGAGAATGGCTATATCTTTTTTAAAAATTTTTCTTCAGGCTATGTCTTTTTTTTTTTTTTTTTGTCTTTTTGAGACAGGGTCTTGCTATGCAGTTGAGGCTGGCCTTGAGCTCACTTTTGTAGCCCAGGCTGGTCTCGAACTCGCACCAATCCTCCTGCCTCAGCCTCCCGAGTGCCGGGATTACAAGCGTGAGCCACCACGCCCGGCTCAGGCTATGTCTTGACTCACTTCTATTTCAAAGCCAATCCTCACTAGGTGTAGTGGTGCACGCTTGTAGGTCCACCACTTAGTAGGCTGAGGCAAGATGATATCTGAGTTCAAAGCCAGCCTGGGCTACACAGTGCATGTAAGACAGCCTGAACCACTTAGCAAGACCCCCATCTCAAAACATCAAAAAATAAGTAAAAATAAAAGCCAACCCTGAAGAATAAGTCTTTCCTAAGAGTTGTATATTTCAGGGCCGGCCAGATGCACCCACCCGCTTAGGTAGAGTGCAATGGCTGGGGTTCGATCCCCAGTGTGCTGAGCAGGCCTCATCCCTGGGGTGCTTTGAGATGGTGACTGAGACTGGGTGTGTGGTATTGTGCACCTGTAATCCCAGCATTTGGGAGTCTGAAAACAGAATCACTGCAAGTCTGATCTACATAATGAGACCCTAGGGGGCCTGGCAGGATGGCTCAGTGATCTAAAGCGCCTGCTTAGGAAAGCTTAGGCAGCTGCAGGGACCGCAGTTCGATCCCGGCACCACATGCTGTGCTAGCCCTGCCCTCAGGGCAGGCTGAGCCAGCCATAAAAATAAAAGTCCTGAAACAAAAAAAAATACATGAGACCCTCTAGACCCTGAACTGAACTCTAGCCATCTGAGCATGAATATATGATGCTTCTTACCAAGAAGCTTCTAGATTAGCAAAGTCATTTTTCTTTTAAACTTATTTGGTACAGGATGTTGCTATGCAGCTCAGACAGTGATCCTCCTGTTTCAGCCTCCCCAGTGCTAGGATTACAGGCATGTGCCACCATACCTGGTTTTGGTGGCCTACAAGGCATGTGGTTCTGAGGATCAAACACAGGTCCTTGTCCTTGCTAGGCCAATGCTTAGACCACTGAGCTATCTCACCAGCCCAGCAAAATTGTTTTTCTGTAAAGGTCAGATACAAAATATTTTAGGCTGTAAGGGCTATATGATTGCAGCTAGCACTGTAACACAGATGTACCTACAGACAATATATATAAAAAAAAACATGAACACAACAGGCAAGGTGGTACATGCCTATAATTCTAGCACTCTGGGAGGTTGAGGCAGAAATCTGGGTAATTTAGCAAGATCCCATAAAAAAAAAAAAAAAGGTGGAAAGTTGTTCAGTGCCAAGTCCTTGGGCTTAATCCTCATTACTGCAAAAATAAAAACATCTCTCATGCCCTGAAACTAATGTGTATCATTAGTTCCCAGTGATTGTGTCCCAGTGAAACTTCACTTATAGAGGTAGAAATTTAAATTTCACATAATTTTTACATCATAACAGTCTTTGGATTTTTTTCCAGCCATTTAAATATGAAAACATGTTTCATTCACAAGCCATCCATAAGAGGCCACCTGGAGTTGGCCTATGGCCTACAGGCTGCCAGCCCCTGCTGATGTGACAATATAAAAACTTGTAGAGGCTGGTAATCCTATAAAGAAGGGAGCAAATTCTGCTTGGAACAGGATAGCATCTAAAGGAAGTGACATTTGTGTATGACAGATAACTATCAACCTGTCAGATGAAGCCAGCCACATGCAAGAGAAGCACATGATGAACCTGGGTCAAAGAAGAAGCTAGAAGGACCATAGGCAGATGAAGCCAAATCAAAGAAGATAAAGATGCGTTTATAGACTTTTTGCTAGTGATTCTGAGCCTATTCAGGTCACAGAGATCTCTGAAATAGGATTGAAATTATAGCCCCTCCCACTAGGTTTGGAATGGAATTGGGGTTTATAACCAATTGTATTCCAGTGGTGGACCTCTGAACCCATTTTCTACAAAGGCTGGTGCAGGAACTGAAGGGTTCTGTGCTGCAGGCAGCTATATGACTGTGCCACTAATTCTTGCAGCCTCCTATACTATGGTGTAGACAGTCTCTTGCCTCAGAGTCTATGGGGTCCACAATGCTATCATTGAGGAATTTCACCATCACAAACTTCTTCAGGGCCATTAGGTTTTTCTTATAGGACTCATTGACACCCTGGAAAAAAAAAGCCAGCATCATCATTACTGTCAGTTTCCAGCAGGGGTATCAGACTGGGTGCTCTGGTCTCATAAGCCTGGGCACCCATTCCAGTGTCCTGACTAGAACATACCTTCAACAGCCATTCAGATCATCCTATCTGATGTACCACCCTACCATGGCAAAAGGTGCCACCAAGAATTTGTCCACACTACACAGGTATCAACCATGTCAAGGCTCCCTGCCAATAGGAAATGAACTGCAAGTTTTGGGTGGTTCTGCTACACTCTTTTATACTGTTTTTTGGTTTTGTTTAATTTTTTCCCTTCAAATACTCTGTTCCAAAAAAAAAAAAAAACGTGTGAAACTGTTAAACTGACAGCATGTGCCCTTCCTGTCCCTCCCCCAGGCCTGGCTGCCTCCCTTGGAGGTATGGAGTGGATTATCCTGGACACAGCAGTGCTCAGCCTCTCTTCCAGACCATATAAAGCGGGGGCAGTGTCTTGAAATCTCCAGTAACTGTGAGCTAAATAAACTTTTCCTTCCCCTAAGCCTGTGTGTCGAGTATTTGTCCCAGCAAGACAGAACAGTAAGACAAAAATTAAATTCCCCACACAGATAATCCAAATACAAACTGAGCCATTCTGCTTAAGAGACCCTCCCCAAACCATGCCTGTGAATGTAACACTCGCATGCCCGCTGCAGTATCTCTTCTAGTTAAGTCTCTCCCCTGAGAAAATCCATCCCAAATGGGCACACCGGGAAGGCTCCCTCAGAAGGCAGCCAGCACTCTCCAGACCTTGTCCCATAGCTCCCACACCAGGAAGGAGACTTCAGGAAGGCCAAATGAACTCCAGCTTTCTTAAAACGAGAGGCTGGTGCTGACTCCTGAGCATTGTCTTCCCCAAACTGAAATTTCTGGCTCCTGGCTTCTGCCCTGGACAGTCTGGATAAATGGTCAATGCTAACTTGTTCTCAATGTCCCAACAGAAAAATGAATGCCTAACGGTGGGTGCCTGGTCAATGACTTACCCTTTCCTGATTTATATCCGCCAGGAAAATGCTGTGTTTGCGGTACACATCCTCATTTATGGGATCATGCCAGTATTCTGCTTGCACCAGACTGCAGGAAGAAAAAGGGTTAAAAGTGACCATGTTACTCATCAGTTCAAATGCCTGAGGTATGCCCCAGTGCACCTACACTTCAAGGCCTCACCCTCAGATAGAAAGAAGGGACCTAAAAAGAGACAGGGAAACTTCAGAGATGGCAGCTTTGGCTTGGTAAGTCCAGCCAAAAAGGATTTAGTTACTTCCTTTCTTGGCCATTTTGCCCCTTTCTTGTCCTCTGAAATTTAGCTTTTTTCTAATGGATAGTTTTTTCCCAACCCCTTTGCTACTAAAGAATAGCTTATCTTTTTTTCTTTCCCTCCTTGTGCAATGTGGGGTCTTTTTTTCATTCTTTCTCAGGAGCCAGAGATACTTAAGCCCTAGAAAATGAATGCTTGTATATAAAAGCACTGAAGACTAGAGACACTTGCCTGCTCCAACCAGAAACAGAATGAGGTGTCAAAAGGCAGAGTCCACAGCAGGTAGGGGGGGTTCCTTTAGCTTGGCACCATACACACCTGGGTTAGATGGGACCCTTAACAATCTTGCTCATCTAGTGAGATACAAAGTAAGGATGAAGATCCCCATCCTGGGTCTCAAGTGAAGCATCTCATGCAACTGGCATGGGAAACCCAATGCTAAGACATAGTGGAGAGAACCAGCTTCCAGGTCACACTAGACAAAGCCATCTCCAAGAGCATACACACCTGTGGGGACCTACACATACTTAGCTTGAGGGAATTTCTATAAACTACTCTTGTTCTCTCTCATGCTCTAACATAACATAGGGCATGAGCTCATTCCACTTGATATGTTTCCTTTAGAGTGACTGGGGTCCTGTCCTTAGCCATGCAGGATCAAGTGGTTGATGATCAGGTGTTTGCTGATACTGTTTATAGGCCTGATGAGGCCTATGGACTCAAACCAAGAAGGTGTCTGTTGGTTTGCTTTTTCTTCCTCCTCTCTTCAAGGAAACAATAATCCCCACATAAGCTTTCCCATTTAGGCTTTCATCTGTCAAAAAACTCAATCCTTTAATTTTTTCTCTGTTATTATTTACCAGGGAGAGGGAACAGAACAGCACATGAGAATGTGTGCATGCCCTCTGTTTTCCTTGATGTGATCTGTACTTGTTAAGCAAAATCTACAGATTTCCCAGAGCCTATGAATTCTGTGTGTGTGTGTGTGTGTGTGTGTGTGTGTGTGTGTGTGTGTGTGTACTACAGTTCCCTAGACATAAAGATGTTTAGGGTAAATTTTTGAGCAAAACCTAGATATTGTGTACACTTTCTTTTCCTGCTTCCCTGATCTCTTGTTACAATAGCCATGTTCCAGAAACAAGGACATCTGTTTTGGACATGACAGAGAACAGCAAAACAGCTCCCTTGGACGGTCCTGACTCTGCGCTCCTAAGTGTACTGTGACTCATTTCTCTGAGCATCTGCTCTTGAGTGTATCTTACATTTATCTGTAATAAATTCTCTCTTTTTTTTTTTTTTTTTTTTTGTTTCTGTTGTTTTCAGACAGGGTCTTGCTATGCACTTCAGGCTGGCCTTGAGCTCACTTTTGTAGCCCAGGCTGGTCTCGAACTCGCACTGGTCCTCCTGTCTCAGCCTCCTAAGTCCTGGGATTACAGGCATGTGCCACCACGCCTGGCTTTCTAATAAATTCTTGTCATGTCTTTTTAAACAAAAATAAAAATAAGGAGCCCAGCCGCTGGGAGCTGAGCCTGTGCACCCGCCGCGGGTAAGCCCCTGCGCCCCTCTGCCCCGCCTCTGCGTTCCCGCGACTAAC